>PVKU01003656.1:0-171096 GCA_004027475.1 Anoura caudifer | reverse complement strand
GATTTCAGACATGTTTTTTGAAGGAATATTTTGAGAGGGATTCAAAATGAATGGGGATTTCCAAGCCTTGGGTGCCTAAAAGAATAACGCTCTTATTTGGAAGAGGAGTATAGCAGGCTAAAGTAATTGTGTTCAACATAAAGTTTTCTGATAAATTTTAGTTTCTTATTAAAAACAACAGTGTTGAAATGGAATAAATATGGTTGATAAATAGACTTAAAATGTGCGCTATACTTCTTTAAAATTGATCTTACTATTTAGTATTTTGCATAGCTTCTTTTGAAAATTGGATCATTAATACAAATAAATATTTTCTCATGTGAATGAGATTGAATATGATATATAATTTTTAAATGCTAATTATTATTTTTGTAATATTTAATCAGTAGTTATTTATTGCCAAATCTCCCTTTTAGGAACAGTAAGATAATTATTTATTCTACCCTGTACCCCAACTCTCAACTGGGGCATTTTTGCACCCCAGTGGACATTTGGCAATACCTGGAGATATCCCTGATTGTCATGACTTCAGGGATGCTATCGTCAATTAGCAGGTCAAGGCCAGGGATGCTGCTAAACATCCTGCAAGAAGAATACAGCTCCACAGCAAAGAATTACTCAGCCCCAAAAGTCAGTAGTGCCAAAACTTGGAAACCATGTCTTATTAAAAAGAAAAGCATAGTTGTGATATGGTCTCAGCTAAAGATTTTACATCCGAAAAGAGATTATCATCAGGAGACACCAACATGCACTACAGGCGATCGAAAGTCCCACCAAGTACTGTTTTACTTAGAAGGGTACCTGTGCTCATGATTTCATATGCAGCAAAATGCCTCTACTCTTCTTTTTATATACATTTTCTGTCAAAATGATAAACTTGCAATTTAAAATTCCATAGTTGATTAAAACTATGAAGTCATTATAAATCTTTAGTGTAATGTTGGTTTGTGAGCAAGGGCTCCAGAGTTAGAGTCACCTAAACAAGCGAATGAAATTTTCATGATAAAACTAATTTCATAGGTGTCTTTTAATGACTAAATGAAGCAATTTTTAGTGTAATCCCTGGAATAGAATAAGCTCAAGAAACATTAATTAATGCTATGATTATATATATGTATATATAATTTATGATAATACAGAGTTTGATAATTAAACATTTTCACAGAGGTTTTATATAACTAAATGACCTGAATTTGGTCTTTGTGGGGATGTCAAAGGAAATAACAAAACACATTTGTTAAATAAATTGTTTTTTAATAAAGTTCTAAGCACATTGATTTATTAGTGAAAATCATCATCCACAATTGTTCGAAGATAAAAATTTCACCCAGCCTGATTCCCATCAAGCTTTCTTTTTGCCATATCCCCTCTTTTTCCAAGGTGTTACCGTGAACACTTACTCTTGCCTGGACCCTGGCATACCTGTACATGGCCGTCGCTACGGTCAGGATTTCTCCATCGGATCTACTGTCTCATTTAGTTGTGATCCAGGATACCGGCTGAGCCATGAAGAGCCCCTTCTATGTGAAAAAAACCACTGGTGGAGTCATCCGCTCCCAACCTGTGATGGTAAGAATTCATTTAATATGCAAAATAAAGTGAGTTATAAACCAAAAAAAAAAAAAAAAATCAATGTAGTCTTTATAAAAGGTGAGATTTAACATAACTAAAAATAGTTGGTATTTGTTAATGAAATATTGTCTTTTGGCATTTTATATGATCAAACCATTAATAAAGAAAAGAAAGAATGCATATTGATAACCATATTGACAAACCTACTCCATGCCCAAGAATGCTATGCCTATTTTTTTAATGTGCCAAGGTAATCATTTTAGGTGTATATTGTGTGCTTGGACCTTTTGACAAAATAGCATTGAAAATGTCAAATTGGCACCAGGTGAATGCACTGAAGAATAGAGCATTTACCTCCTGCTTTGGAAGGCAACGTGTACCAGCTCAAACGCTACCTGGGCGCGCAACACACGGGCAGTGCAGCCAGGCTGCCCTGTGGTGGCAAGTTGCTGGTTATGATGAATAGTATACCAGCATCCTTTTTAGTTCTTTGTTTCCCTGGAGAATAATGAGAAATGATTCATTTTTCAGAAAAGACACATGAAAGCACAGTGGAAGAAACTGCTTCCCAAAGACTGGGAAGTGCTTTCATACTTGCTTTACCAAAAAGCGTGCACAATGTAAATCTATGCACTATTTGGCTCTGGGCTTTAATTTTTATTTATAACACTATTTTCAGCTTCTATGCTTATTTTTTTCTAAGGGAAAGATCACATTATTCATTTCATAATTAAATTTCAAGTACTGTCAGTGCTCTCATTTTTAGTAACAGCTTTAGTCCAATTTGTTTTTATAACAAGGTTTGAAAAAGTCATCAGCACATCGCCCAGTATTTGGTACAATACCATTTGTAATAGCTAATGTTCTTGTGATGTAAGTGACAGAAACTCAATTCTAACGGGTTTTAAAACGTAAAAATAGAATTTGGTGAACAACTACTCAAATCTTAGAAAAGGCCTGGGCAGTGTACTTATCATAAATAATTACAATTATGAATTTAAAACTTTTCAAGATCTATTTTCTTAGGCATTTCTCAGTATATTCACAAAATTCTTTTCTTTTTTTGTCCTTTTTATTGCATTGTTTGATTGATACTGGTTAAGTAAATTATACAGATTTCAGATGCACAATTCTCCAGTATATGTTTTGCACACTGTATATGTGTTCACCACCCCAAGTCAAATCTCCATTCATCACCATAATTCCTTGCAATTGTAGCCAGGCTTTTTATGCACAGGAGATTGACAGGGAAGTTTACACTCTCAGAAATTTGGAAATGGATAGCCTCGTATTATCAGAGAAGAATGAGAGTTTTCTTTGTTCTTCCAACTAGAAAAATTCTAGGAAAGGTCTCTGAATAGTCCATTCTCAGACCAGTTACTATAGTAAAAGAGAAGCATCCACTTTGGTTGGATTTGTCCAGGCCATGTGTCCATCTGCTCCTATGGTTAGACAAATGATAGCAGTATAAAGATACTATGTTTGCCAGACTCTGGTAAAGCCATATGGTTGGCCTGAGTAAATTCACCAAGATGGAAAGGTATGAAGGTAATGTTATCAGGAGAATCAGGGATAAAAATATTGCCCAAGTATACGAACATGCTTAAACTTGATTAAAAATAAAAGTGAATAAATCTGGCATTCCCAGGAGCAACACAGACCCTCATCTTCTGTTGCCATCATGACTATCATCATCAAACTTAAACTTGGTCTCCAGCTTTTTCAGTCAACCTCCATCCTTAAAACTGAAGTCATTTCAGGTTATACCCTATGTCAAAGTACTTAATGGGTGTTTGTTGCCTAAGGATGGAAGCTCAAATTATTAATTATGGAATTCTGGTCCTAAACCATGTGGACTCCATCTTTTCCAGTTCTTTCTCCTTTCTGCCAGTTTGATTCCTGGCCAGGGCACACACCTGGATTGGGGGTCAGGTCCTTGGTTGGGGCTGTACAAGAGGCAACCCATCCATGTTTCTCTCCCTCTTTCTCTCTTCTCTTCTCTCTAAAAATAAATAAAATATTTTTAAAAAGAAGTAGCCTTCAAAATTTTAGTTTACTTCACTGTTTTAAAAATAATTCGATGATGAATGACAAATATCCCATTAGTAATTTAAAAGAATTTTATATCATTAACAATTTGTTTTCTTAAAGTTTAATAAAAGAGGGGCCTGCTAAACAATTAATTATTCATGTACAATTTATGCAAATATTGCTTATAATTAGAAATATATAAGTGTATACTTCAAATTCAAATGTGGCAAGTTGAGCTATGATCTTTGGGGCCAGTATTAATTCTCAGAGGCTATTACATACCTTTTCCTTCTCTAGTGTTGCTGCAATGGATGAGAAGCCTTCCTGGTATTGGAGGAGGCCTTTCAGGCTGCTGTTACTACTAGGAAGTCGCTTAAGCTAAGAGAGTCAGACTCTTTCTATTTCAAGGGAGGAGACGTGAAGTGTGTTCAGGCTCTGCCTTTCTAACTATGATTTATAATATAATTGTATTTCTCTTTATTTTCAGCATTATGTGGAGGAGATGTTAGAGGGCCTAGTGGAACAATCTTATCACCTGGTTACCCAGAATTTTATCCAAATTCGCTGAATTGTACATGGACTGTTGATGTAACCCACGGAAAAGGTAATTTTCCTCATCCAATGATAACTGAGCTATCTTCTGAGTTTTTATTGCATCTGTTTTTATTCCATTGTCATTTAAGGCGTCATTTTGCATGAGAAAAACAGATCAGTAGTAAAATGTGCTAAAACAATGTTCAATTTGAGTAACTGTAACAGACGATTATATTTACTTTTCTATAGTATTATAATATGTTCATATTTTTACCAGAATGGTGATAAGAAAGCCTTAGTTTCTTTTGTTGTGTTAAACTAATGTTATTTGGAATTTGCAAATCAAAGAAATCTCAGACAGGATGACTTTTGTCTCTGGCATAGTTTTAAAAGAGTGTTAAAAGGTTGATTTAAAAAGTTCAAAAGTTTATATCAAAATGTATGAAGATGGTCGGAAGTGCTGAACCAACTGCAAAGCAAAAAGTACATGTTTATATACACTAGATTGTTAAAATGTTTATGATTATATGACATAGTACACATAATTATATTGTCATACAAATTTTTAACCATTCTAGAAATCTGCATGTATTCAATTTTCTACCACACCGGGAGGTACAGTTCACATAAAAGAACGGGGGTGTAAAATTGCACTCTGCATATGGTAGACATTAACGAATGTTCCTCAAAGAAATGAAAGGCCTCATGGCACTAAATAGGGTTCATGCATGCAGCACAACCAGGACAGTAAGTGCATGCGCAATATAAGTGATTAGGGCAATAATTTAACAGTGGGAAAATGGCCATCATAATATATCAACATGACAATGGATTAAAATGACCAGAAAATCTGCATGCACTAATCTTCAAAAAAGGAATTGATTCGTTCACTTAAAAAACTACTTAAGTAGTTTTTCTTTTAACTCTGTTGCTATACTCTTCTTATTATTTTTACAATAATATTGTACTTATTAATTTTACTATGGAAAAGCTTTTTAAAAATCCTAACAATGAAAAGATGTCAAAATTTAAAAAATTAAAGCTTGTGTTCAATACATTTGAATTCATTGTGTTTTCACAAATAAAGTTTTTCTTTATTAAAATTATACATTATTTTATCAAGGGTAAGAATTATATAAGGATTGTTATAATAAAATCAATTATTGAGAGAAATGTAAAACTTAATAATCTAGTATTGAACAACAGGAACAAAGTAGGAGACTTTATAAACTGTTTTTTGTTTTTCTTCATAACACAAGACATGGCTGGAAGTTAAGCAAAGCATCCTATTATTCCCATGCACAGTGGATTAAATGAGTTTAAAATAAGCTTCCCTGTATTATACAAGAAAATGGAAGGCTACATACTGCTTGCTATGTAAATAGAGGCTTAATTAGCACTTAAGGTTTTACATCTTCACAGGTTGCAAGTGTTAATTAAATCCGTATTTACATGGCAAGAAATGTAGATTTGGATTTCATTCTTTTAAGAGCCAACAAAGTTTGTTGGAAGTATAGCTATTCCAAAGTGTAGCCAAAGTTATGTGAAGGTGTCACCAGTGTCTGGGGTCCCTGGGAACTCACAAGGTAGAAATCAAGACAGTTTACCACGAAGATAGTGCTCGGGAGAGATTTATTATTATCTGGTAGGAGGGAGACAGCATCAAAAGGAGGAAGGAAATTTCTGCTCTCGAAAGTATAAAGGCTGGGGAGCTGTTTTTCAGAGTTTAAAGTGGGAAATATGAAATCTGAGAATGACATCTAAGCATGTACAGGCAGGGAGTCTGGCAGTTGCACGGTATACGTGCAGGTTTATTCATGTGCCACATGTCTCGTTAGCATGTTAAATCTCCACCCAGGGCTACGTCTTATACCAGTGAGAATAAGATCATGCAGAAGTCACTCTGTGGCTTGTCAGGGTCTGAAAGTCCCTTTGTCCAGTCCAGTAACGCAGTTCCCTGCAGTTACTGGCACAAGTTTTGTAAGGCTGCTGGTTAGGTGCAGAGTTTGCAGTAAAACTGAGGAAAATGCCAATCCTGTCAGGAGAAGCTCAGCCTGCGTCAAAGGATAATCTCTTAAAGTCCAGAGAAATTGTCAAGGTAGTATAGTCTAAACTGTCACCCAGCATACCAATTTCTGCAGTGTTCCAGAAACAGGATGAACTGACCTGATGTTGATACTTCTATTGATGGGAAAACTTGCTCAACTTCTTGGGAAAACTTGCTCAATTTGTGTACAGTTTTAATTGTTTGGCAGTTATTCTGTACCTGTTATCCCTGTTCAGCTCCTGGAAGTTAGAAAATCAATCAATTGATCAACCCTAATCCCTGCTCCAACCTAAAGTTCCTCAAATGTACTTAAGTCATTATTCTGTGGCCACCAAGTTTTTCGTGTCCACTACCCCCGAATTGTTACCTAAGCCTTTTTTTTTTTTTTTAAATAAAAAGTCCCAGGTCCTTCCAATCTTTATAGTAAAATATTTTCATTGTTATCACTATTTTAATTACTTTTCTCTAAATGTGTTCTAGTTTATTGATATACAGGGACACCAATATTCTAAACATGTGTTTTTCCAGAATGAAATGCAGTATGGCTATCATCAGTTTACTTTCATTAACTTTTTTGCTGCCATGTCGTACTACTAATTTATAATGAGTTTGTGGTCAACAGATTCATCTTTGTGGATTATTGGAACTTTCAAATATAATAAAGCCCTATTCCTAAAATTCTGTAGTTGTACAATCACTTTTTTTCTCTCTCTAGTGCAGGCTTTTATATTTATTCCTGTTATATTTATCATATTAATTTTGATCCAGAGTTCCTGTGAGGTCATTTTGAAATAACTGTATTTTGTTTATATTTACATTATATAGTCAGAATTTTCTTGAATAATCATGACCATCAAGTCTTTAAGAAACATCCAACCTACCATCAATGATCTCTGCACCACTTGACACTAAGTGAAGGTATTTGAACACATACAGCTGTTTGGCCATTTTATTTTCATTTAAACACCATGTCATTTAGCTGTATTGTTCCTATGTACATGATACCAGAAGATCTTTTCCTTAAACTCATTACATAAATCAGGATGCTAATTATTTGTAACCTTCTGGGGATCCTGAGGGGAAAAATATACATAAAAAACACTTAGACTTAGAGGTGGGATTGTCCTTACTTAGACAAAGTGTAGTCCAATCCTTTGTTTAACAGTGGAATAAAGACATACACAGGAGTTGCTATAGCACCCTCAAAGTCATGGTTGGTGGCATGACAACTAGAACTCGGACATTCACAATGTTTTTACTTTAAGCCCAAGTCTTTTCATATATGTCTGCAATGTAAATCACCTTAACAGCACTTCATGAATGATTACTCCTAGGAGAAGATACCCTGATGTTGAAACCACTGACTTTTCCTTAATATTCCTCAAATACCCATTGCCCTGTTAGGGCTGTGTCTTCACCTGTCTTCACTTATTCCTGGAAAGTCTGCCCTAGGGCTGCTCCTCCACAAACTCCCCAAGTTGGAAGGTTATTGCCCCACTGCCAGATGTTGCCTTACCATTGCTTGTGTTTTTCCTTTATTTGTTTTGGTCTTATTTTGTATATTTTTGTTTGTCTTTTTAAAAAAAGAGGACTGTAAAAATATTTAACATTAAGAATTAAAATGTAAATGAATAATATTAAAGAATGTCACATCATACTCTGTTTTTGGGGATTTCGAATAAAGATTATTGTGAATTTTTTTAGTCAATTAAGAAAAATAAAGCACTCAGGGAAAGATGAATGATATAATAATCATATATTTCATTTGGGAGCTTACACATAGTATGGTGTTTGTGTGTGCTTGTTAGTCTTTTTATATATTCCAGACCATGTCATCAAAAACTGACATGAGACCACAATGCAATGACATGTCATAATCACCAGACCAGGAAAAAAAAACAGTCAAAAATTTCAAGTACTGGTGGGGATACAGAGCAAACAGATTTGGTGATGGAAATGTGCATTGCACAGCCACTTGTCAAACAGTGTCCAATATAGATTTATCCCATGGTCCAGTAATTCACCCAACAGAAGTAAGCACATATGTTCTTCAAAGACAATCTGGAATGCTGTGGCAGTACTGTTTACATTTGTGCTAAAATACAAACATTGACCATTAAATACTGAAAAGATAAATGAATGTGGTATATTCACAAAATGATATGCTCTACTATACGGCATTAAAATAAACAACCCATAGCCATACACAAAAACAGAGTGAATTTCCCATACCTAATGTTGAGTAAAAGAACTCAGACCCAAAAGAGTGCGTGCTACATGAATCTATTATATGAACTACAGAAACACTTATATAGTGCAGTAAAATTTGCCTTTGCCATGAGAAGTTGAGTAAGTGGTTGCTTTTAGCTAACTGAAATGACAGAAAAGTTGAATGAGGGGAGCTCTGGGTGTTGATAGTGTGTCTATTGACTATGGTGCATTGACAAAGGTGTGTTCAGTTCATGACATTCAATATGCATTTTTTCAGTATATTATGTGCACAGGTTGAAGGGTGTGAAAAATAGAGTCATTATATTCACATAACAAATACTTTTTCCCTATGCCTGCTTTATATCTCTCTTCCAAAGTAGAGTTAAACATTTTTTAGAAGTCGGGTGCTGTGTTTGAGGGGTTTGCAGAAGGAATTGAAGGAAGCATGTAAAATGTTCAACAGAAAGCTGTACTCCTATTATAAACAAAGAATATAAATTTTCCTTGAATTTTTCATAAAACATGGGTTATTTTTAGGGATTGATTTTTACATTTTATTTCCAAACATTTTTCAAGACATGACTCACTGTATCCCTTATAAGGGCACTGATTTTAAAGAATAAAAAAGATAATATGGGAATATTTTATAGGAGTGTCTCATTTTCAGAGAAGTCAGTTACAAGGAGGGCCTATTTTTTTTGTTAGTTCGGCAACTCTTATTAATTGTTTTGGTAACTCTATAAATCTAATTTCCCCCTTTTTGTTAACAGGTGTGCAGTTCAACTTTCACACCTTTCACCTGGAAGACCATCACGACTACTTACTGATCACAGAGAACGGGAGCTTTACCCGACCACTGGCACGCCTGACGGGTTCCGAGCTTCCTCCAACCATCAATGCTGGTCTCTATGGAAATTTCAGGGCTCAGTTGCGCTTCATTTCAGATTTTTCGATATCCTATGAAGGATTCAATATTACATTCTCTGGTAAGAAAATAGCAAATGCTTTGAAATACCTCAAATAAATAAATTAATTTGCTAAAAAATCCACTAGAAGTACATCATTACATATTTTTTTTAACTTACTCTCCTATAGAATTCTAAAAGAGAGCAAAACTAGCTTGAATACCTAGTGGACTTAAAATGGAAATTCAAATATATATTTCACAGTTTCAATTAGACTTAAAAATAAAATGTGAATTAATCCAGTGATATTATAGTTTTAAGTATCTTGAAAAAGAGGTAGTTTGCAGGCCAAGAATTAGATATATTTATTATATTCACTTGGAACTAGATGATCAAGAAATAAACTAATGGGGTCATTATTTTAGAACAGCCTCATCCATAGGCAACATTATGACTTGGATTATAGAAAACAAAACTTGTAGGATCAAAGTGAATAAAAAAAAAGTGTTCCCATCAGTTAGATTTCTACTGTCTACTTAAATAAAATTGTGAGAAAGTAGTTATTGTTTCATACAGAAACAATAAGTAAATCTTATACCAACTTGCTAATATTAAAATTTGTAATATAAATATATAAAATCAAATGCTAACCTTTTCTTTAACTGTTATTTTAGTATTTACATGGAAATCCTTGTCTTATTATATAATTCAGGTGTTCCATAATGAGTAGTAAATGAGCAGAAATCATTTTAAGCTAGAATGCTGACAGTATGTACAATTGAATTTTTAAACAATATAATAATAGTTTATCAATATGGAACAATTCTTTTTGTTCTTCAGTGCAATGCATAGTAAGTGACTGTTCTGGGAATATTTTTAGATAAGTGGCTTCTTTTTAGCATGACATAATGTTCACTCAGCTCTACTTTCTCATACTTTGAAGAGTGTTTAGATGTTCATTTCCATGAGGTTCATTCATTGCTTGTGTAACATAACAGTTTTCAGTGTGTGGTCTCTTCAATCTTATGTAAACCCTTGCATCTGAAGTCAGGTGTTTTTCAGAATATGGATTAATTGAATTCCTTGTACACCAGAGGCATAAGATTAAAACCACTAGGCAAAATACATTTCCAAAGTACAAATGATTTCATTTCAAATGCTGTGTGTGTATGTGTGTGTGTGTGTGTGTTTGAAAACATGCATCTATTACTCCAGTATTATAAGTCAAAAATCTATAAAATGAATTTTCTAATGCAAAAGAAAGACTGAGATAAATAGCCACATTTTCAGTTTATCACTCAGAAGGTGACATTTTATCATCTATATTGAATTTCTCAAATATAAGTATTTATTATTATTAAATCTTAACTTATTATGTTATCTGCTGTCATTGTTATTAGAACAAAATAAGAATAATCATGTGTTATTTGCATGTTCCCATAATTACACATGTAGTCAGTTTTCAACTGTATGACTAGGCTCTGAGAGTATCCAGTTTGCAAAGTATGGGAATATACCTTAAAAGTGACTTCTATCATTTTCTCTGTCCTTCTCTCACCTCATTTACAGAATATAACCTTGAACCTTGTGAAGATCCTGGAACTCCTCAGTATGGTAACCGAATTGGTTTCAGCTTTGGGGTTGGTGACACTCTGACCTTCTCATGCTCATCAGGTTATCGACTGGAAGGGGCATCAGAGATCATCTGTCTTGGTGGCGGCCGACGGGTGTGGAGTGCACCTCTGCCAAGGTGTGTGGGTACGTGGTCAGCTGCTTTCATTTGCTTGTATGTGTAGTCACTGTTCATGGAACTGCATGGTTATACACCCTTCGTTTTTTACAATCTGTTGAATTTCTTCATTTACTTCATATTAGTTATTTCAATTTCTTTTCCACTTGGCAATCTGGTGTACCTCAATTAACTTCTCAAATTCTCCATACAAGCAACCTATACTTCTAAATTTGTTTTCAAATGGTGGGTGTAAGGAATGAATAGATAGACAACAGATGGATGGATGGATGGATGGATGGATAGATAGAATCATATTTAGAGACCTTGTGATTATTTAGAGACCCTATGATTATTCTCTAAATCATATTTAGAGATACATAAAATTACATTCTGGTATTCTATCAATAGATGATTTTCCATGGCTTCTCATTGAAGTTTTAACAATATTTTATAATTTATAATTAACATGTATGAAAGATGATTACAAGGAAAATGTGTCAAATAAATAATAGATCATTTAATGGTGATCAAGGTGTTTATTGACTCTATACATCTATACAATTAATCTCTTAGATTAATTAAGATGGCAACTCGTTTCTTGTTGTAAGATAAAGAATAGCAATAATTAAAGTATTGAAAGTTGAGAGCCAGCACCTCAATCTTTGGAAATTAATGTTTTGATTTATAAAAAATTTCTATAGAGAAAATGAAGGATTTTTTTGTACTAGGACTTAAATCATTAGGAAATAGAAATGCAAGAATTTCTTCAGTTTGTTAGTCATTCAGTTATTATCAGTACTTATTTTTATAATACAATAAGATGCAAATGGTCATTTTATAAATTATTTCATAAAGCTATTAAAACTCTGCAAAGCATATAATTTACACTTAGTAAATTTAATTGTGGGTCATGGATCTGTGTAAATTATAATATGCTACAAAATTAGGCAAATTGATCTATGCTTCAAGACCTTGTCCTTTTCAGCAGAGGGCTCAGATGAAAATGAGAGTCAAGATGAGAATACCGTACATGCCTTATTCCACACGTCTACTTCCTGTGAATCTCCAATTCAAGGCCAAGGAATGATCTCCAGGTTAATGTGGTTCTGAAGGCTTTTATAGTGATGATATTGTTTTCACAGACTCTATGGGTTATATAACAGACAAGTTGACTTATAACAAGTGAAATTTCTTTTCAAAATCACAGGCTTTTATAGAAATGACATAAGCAACCACAGAGGCTTGAACTTGGAGGTCATAGTCAGTCACACTCTCAAAACATATTTTCCAAGAGATAGGAGGGTGCAATTCTTCTGAGTTTTTTGTTGTTTTTTTTTTTTTGTTTGTTTGTTTGATTGTATTTTCCCTTGCTGTTGCCAGATTTAGAATTCCTTTATTTACCTGAATTGCCTCCATTTCCATTATTGTTTTGTGTGAATATTTTCAAAGGCTAGTTAATGAGAACGTTAGGAATAGTTCAACTAAGGGTTGCAGAGAGTCTGGATTTATATCCTGGTCATTTGGTATTTCGTTCCTTCACTTTTCTAAACTTCATTTTCCTTATCTGCTAAATGGTTGCAACAGTAGTACCTAGTTCATTGTTACGCGTTAGTCACCAGACACCTAGTAAAATCCGTGGAATATGGAAAGGGTTAAGAATTTCAATGTCATTATAAATTATTACTTTAGTATAGTCTGCTGTCTGTCCAGCCCATCAAGCTTTATAAAGTCGAAGGTAGTAGGGAATGCAGTGCATTTCATAAAACACCAATCTTTATGAGGTTCTACTAGGCTCTTCCATACGCATTCATCCAATTGAATCCTTACTGCCATCCTGATTATTACCCTCATTTTTCATTGGAAGAACCTGAACCTTAGAGTTAAATAACTTGCCCAAGAGCATCAAGCTTGCAAGTGGCAGACTATGATTTGTACGTAGTCTTTCTCATTCTAAAACCCAACTTTTTTTCCAACCAGATGATTTTATCTCAAAAAAATCTAAGGAAAGGTGGATCTCAAAGGACTATCAACCATACAGAGTCATAAAAATTAATACTTTTTTCTCCATGTACCAGACTGCTACACAGGCTGACAAGAAATTGTTGCATGTATATTTTTAAAGTTTTGCCCATGTTTACTGTAAATTTTAATAAGTGGATTTATGGAAATCTGATTTTGGAAAAAAGTAACTTCAAGTTAGTTTTATTTTATTAAAGTATTTTTTTTTTTGAGAATAGGTTTATTTGTGTTGAAATCTTTAATGGAAAGGATGAAATAAAATCATCTGGGGCAAATTCAGAAAGTGAAGTTACTGCCATGGAACTTCCCCCCCATTTCAAGTTAACTATGCTTGATTTTAAGCTTATGAAATTTACAATTAAGTCTATTGACCTTAGTAAATGCCGCTATAGGTACATATTTAAATTACAAGGTGGGGAAAAATATTTCTCCAAATAAAATGGCACTTTAAAAATTTTACTTCCCTAATTTTCTTTAAATTTTTCTTCACTACTCTGACTCTGATTTAAAACAAATGTGTTCCTTTTTCTATTTCAGGTTCCTTATAGTTCTTATTTTGTTATCTTTTCAAAGATCACAGTCCTTAGTCACGTAAAAATGCACATGATTTGTAACTGGCTTAAAAACTATTGTTTAGTCCTCAGCGTTGCCAGACTCTTAGTTATATTATAGTCCAATTATAAGTAGGTTGTATTCCAAGTGTTTGCTTTTCTTTCAGTTTTTTGGAAACTAGATGCCTTTCCCTGACATAAGGTAGCAGACAATGGATACCTTCTCGAAATAAACCACAGATGAGGTTTTAAATTTTATATAAAATATAAAACTAATACCACCATTTACTAAAAAAACATATCTATACATAGTTGTATAAGAAGGCCTCTGTCAGTAAGGCAACTAAGTTATAAAGCTAATTCTGGAAACTTACTTTTTGCTCATTTTTTGTTTATGTATATTTAATGTTGATTCTATACTTAGTTTATAAATTGGTCAGTGCCTTTCAGTTTCTTTTGGTAGAATTTGGTGAAAATTATTGTAATTCTAAATGATAGATGAATAAAAAGTAATGTTTTCATTTCAGCAATTCTCTGAGTAATCTTTGCATTTATGTTCTCAGGTGATATTTTAACAAATATGAAAGTATAATAATACCATCTTATAGCCCTTACACTCTATAAATGATTTTATCATGCAGTGTCTCATCCCCAAATCTACCAACACCGTGAAGATAGATTTATCATGACCATCAGAGAAGATGCAATGTCTGTAAAAAAAAGCACAGTGCACACAAACCTAGGGGCAGAGCCATGCCTGTCGACATGTTCTGAGCCTCAGGCCTGTGCTGGGTTCACTGCAACACACTACTACCTTTGACTGGGGGCTTCAAAAGTTAGGAGAAATCTGGCCTTAATCCTCGTTGGCACGTGGCTCCAGAGAACAACTTACGCTGTCCTCTATTTTAATTGGAGGAAACTTCTTCAACAATGACCCATTTATGGGGGATAACATAGGTACAGGGAAATTTGTATAGGCAGGAGAAGGACCGTGATAGAAATTCAGAGCGAACCACCCCACACAGAAGCAGGGATCCTTTTCTCCAAGCATTGGCCTCCAAGACAGTCACATAGTTCATGTTTACACTCCACCCTTTCCCAAGCTCTATGACCTTTGGGAAGTTGTTCAGATCTCCTTTCTGCCAAGTTTCCTCAAATGCTGCAAGAGAGGTTATTGTTCTGAACAATGAAAGGCATGTGGGTTACCCAATGCACTCCTCAACCCATGGCACTTGCTCAACAAACCTCTGCCCCTTTTCCTAACACCTCTAGCTCTCTCCACCACATTGCCAATTCTCCTATGGGCCATAATGACTGATAGCTGTGAGAAGTGATTTTCACAAACCAGCAGGAGACAAAAGAGAGGCGGTGTGCTATCTGCAGCTAAGTACTTCACACATACCATCTTACTTACTATTTAATGATCAAGATAAAAAGTTTACCTTTATTATTATTTTCAAATTTTGAAAAAGGTAAAAATAACAGGTAAAGTTATAATTTAGTAAAGGTATTTTATGTTAAAGTGATCATCTTGGAGAGGCATGTTTCTGAGGAAATAGATAAATGGATAGCTGGTCACCTTTTTAAGTAGCAACCAAATGTCCAAAGCAAAAAAAAAATAAAAATAAAAATAAAAATAAAAAAGTTGATGAAACCTGATTATTTTGAAAATAAGAAACACTGTCTTCTTTTGAGTCAAGAAATAAGTCCCTAATTTCCTTTTGTGAAGCTCACATCAGAACAAAACACAGGCATTTCCACCATCATGTTTCTTTCTTTTTTTATTGTTGTTCAATTACAGCTGTCTCCATTTTACCCCATTACTCTCTCCTGCCCTGTCCACCCCTCCTCTCCCACGTTCAGTCCTCCACCCCCTGTTGTGTTTGACCATGGGCCTTTTATGCATGCTCCTTTACTTGACCCTTGCCCTTCTTTCCTACATTATTCCTTTTACCATCCCCTCTGTTACTATCAATTTGTTCATTTCAAAGTCTCTGATTATATTTTTCTCATTTGTTTATTGATTAGGTTCCGCTTATAGGTGAGATCATACTGTAGTTGTCTTTCACTGCCTGGCTTATTTCACTTAGCATAATGCTCTCCAGTTCCATCCATGCTGTCATGAAGGATAGGAGTTCCTTCTTTCTTTCTGCAGCATAGCATTCCATTGTGTGAATGTACCACAATTTTTTGATCTACTCATTTACTGATGAGCACTTAGGCTGTTTTCAGCACTTGGCTACTGTAAATAAGGATGCTATGAATATTGGGCTTCATAGGTTCTTTTGAATTGCCATTTCAGGATTCTTAGGGTATAATCCCAGCAGTGGAGTTGCTGGGTCAAAAAGCAGTTCCATTTTTAGATGTTTGAGGAAATTCAATACTGTTTTCCACAGTGGCTGCCCCAATCTTCACTCCCACTAACAGTGTGCTAGGGTTCCTTTTTCTCCACATCCTCAGCAGTCCTTGTTGTTTGTTGATTTGATTGTGATGGCCATTCTGAACCTTGTGAAGTGATATCTCATTGTGGTTTTAACTTGCATCTCTCTGATGTCTGGTGATGCTGAGCATCCTTTCATGTCTCTGGGCCCTCTATTTGTCCTCCCTGGAGAAGTGTCTGTTCAGGTCCTTTGCTCATTTATAATTGGGTTGTTTGTCTTCCTGGAGTGGAGTCATGTGAGTTCTTTATATATTTTGGAGATCAAACCCTTGTTGAGGTATTATTGGCAAATATATTTTCCCATATGGTTGGTTCCCTTTTCATTTTGTTGATGTTTTCTTTAGCCATACAGAAACTCAAGACAAAAACCTTTATGTCTTTACTAAGCATTCCAAATATATCATAAATTGAGCCAGGTCCTGTTACATATAAACAAGGAGCTAATGAAAGAACATATTTTGGAAAGTAGATTAGTAAGTTAAATACTAGTAACGATTTGTTTGTAGGAAGCAATCCATACATTTTTGGTCATTTTAAAGATACTCATTCATCCTCAAAATCCTACATTTAACTTACCTATTTCTATATCTAATTTTTGTCATTAATTTTTATCTGGCCTTGGACAAATAACAATCTTATTTTAATCATTAATCAAAAAAATGACAATTCTACAGTGCACATCTATATTTTATTACTGTTTTGATGACAAATTGATGATTATGTATTATTAAGTTTAAAAATTAATGATAGTAGGTAAAACAGGTGCCACAGATATGGGAACTCTACTATCATTGTAGCTTCTCTGAACATCTAAAATTAATCTAAAATAAAAAGTTTATTAAAAATTCAGGTAAATGAAGGAAGAAAAATGTGCCTGATAGAAACTGATTTTCAATGTGAATAACCAATATATGGCTCCAATTTAATGGAACTGCATTGACAACTGTGAGCTTAAAGTCTTTTCATTAATTTGGGGTTTATAAACAAATGGATTCATGGAGAGCCTTTTACAATCGAACTGGCCTGTTAGCAGATAAGCTTCTAAACTTTATTATACTGTAACTGACAAGTGAATACATGCTGTTTTGGGAGGCAAAGGCTATACCTTAGTCATCTGTGTGCCTCCTGTATGCCCACCGTAAGCTTTGGCAGACCATGGGTACTCATTCTGAGCATAACACATTTGAAGTTAATTTACCACGTGGTCACCATGCACCACGTTAATCAGAGTACAGCTATCCAGAGTGATTCACTCCTATGGATACTTTCATTAAAGTGATTCTCTACCTTGTTAGAGTCTAAATATCCTTGAACAATGTTTTATATTTTAAGATGATAAATGAGCAGACTCCTAAAAACACTTTCTACCTCATATATATCCTCTCACTACAAATCTTGTTGCAAGTCAAAATTTGCCTGCTAATTGAAATGGAGTTAGTTTTAAGATTACATAGGGGGCCCAGAGTGCTTTAGAGAGTTGAGTTACGGAACAGGGGCAAAAGGCAAAATATTTATTGTAGCTATGCTTCAAAGTCATGTCCTTGAACAATTGTAATAGCAAGGGTTTCACACCAGAAAGAATCACAAAAATATAAAAAAGTACCAAATAATCTTGCTTTCTCTGTTATCGAGGAAAGAGAGAGGCCCAAATTAGGAGGCCCTCCTACCTCCCCTCTGTTCTTGCCTGGCTTTCAAGACACAAATGGAAGTGAGAGAAAAATACATATAGTGGAAATGAGATAGCAAGTGTATTTATGAAATACACATGAGCACAAAGCTGTAAGCAGGCACTCAGCTAGTCTAAATGCCCCACAAATAGAGGAAATAAAGTTGTAAGTTTATTCTATACACCTGAGCCAAGCCAACAAGTGTGCACTTAGCTAATCTAATTATACCGACTGTTGGGTTTCAGGGGTTATACCTTAGTTAGCTTTTAGGTTCCCCCTCGTTCTCCCCCTTGTAAACTTGGGAATAACATACCTCTACAAAGGCTTTCTTTCTCAGTTAGCAAAGGCTCTTTGTCTTAGTGAAATTGTTACAGAGGGCCCCTTTCCCAGAGTAGAATCTCAAGGGCCACTCCCTCCTTCTGTTCTATTACTGCTTGTGACATTCAGGACACCTGGAAATATTAGTGGGATTGTTACAGAAGCTTACAGAAGCCCCCTCCTCTCAGTGCAGTGTCAAACACACCCCTTCTCCTGCATTATTTTGCTTGTGATGCTCAGGACACCTGGCAATCTTATCAAACCAAACTTGGGACTGCTGAGTTCATTGGTGAGACACATCTTTCTTTTGCTTCTAGCCTTCGGTATTAAGTTCTTAATTAGATTGTTATAGCCAGGGCCCTTCTGGCCACTCATTCCTAGCTGCTACCTCACCTCTGTATAATCTCTGAGAAACCTCTTTCTGTTCTTGTGGAGAATATTCCCAAGTTCAGAAATACCTATAGCATACTCTTCTTACATCTGTGTCTAATAAACTTAACCTAGGCACACTGGGAAACATGCTGGAAAGAAAGAGAAGTGATTAGAGCTATAAGAAGTGTTTAAAAGAAAACTAAATTTAATAACCTAGAAAGCATGCAATTCATCAATTTTTTAATTAGAAAAATTAACTTTTGCTTTTAGCCTAATATATTTTTACTTAATTCAAAGGTGACTGGTCCCTCGTACATATTAGGGCCAGAAAAGAAATAGTTTACCTGAGCTAATAATAAAAGCTAATGTTAGCTGTGTGTTTACCAAATGCCTGGCATGCTCTTGTGAGGTTTGAATAAAGACACTGAGACACAGGAAGGTTAAGTAATTTTCCCTAGGAGAATATATTAGCAAAAATTGTATTTGAAATAGTTCAGATGGGGAGCAAATGTTTGCTATATGCAAATATGAGCCATAATGAATAAAAGCATTGTATACATCAGTGTGGTTCTGATATTCAGTACATATCCCCAGCCTGGTTCTTGTTTACAATAGTGACATCTGTGCCTCTCAGGAAATACTATCACTGGCAGTGTAGTTAACTGGAGGAGATAATTAAATGTTATTACTACTTGTAACTGAATTAGTCTCAGGAGAGGGCAGGATTTAATGGAAGTTGCAATAGACCGACAGTTCCTAAAAGCCTTTTGAAACTGGAAGGAAAGGTCATTGTCACATTAGGCAAAAAAAGTTTTAAAATTGCTACATCTAATTCTATGTTTTTATAAAGTTCATGTATCCATTTGTTTTTGTATGACATATATGTATAGTTTTTTTCCATTTTAGTTTCATAAGATTGAAAATAATAGCAAAAATGTATGCCATTAGTACAGAAGTAGATTTCTAATAAGTGGTGTTATTATTTGTCATCTGGTAATGCACTTAGCTAAGATATATTTAAACATAGCTAAGGATTTGAAAACAGACAAAAGAACAATGGAATAGACTAGAACTATCAAATAGTAACAGTGTGTTTTACTAAGGAGCCAGCCAGCCTTAACTAAGTTCAGTAGCGTTAATGGGGGTAGGTTTATGTGGAGTCCAGGAGAGTAGGAAGAACTGTGATTTTTCTGCCTAGTAAATGCATTCAGCACTTAATCAAGGACATGCAATAAAGTGAATTTTATTTTTTTCAAAATTATTCTGTTGCTAGCTGTTTGCTGTTCAGTTCGGGCTTACCAGTCTCAAATCCAGTTCCTTCACTGCAGGATAAAGCAGCGAAAGTCATCCACTCTTGTTTATTATACCAAGACAGTTGCCATGGAAATAACATAATAGTGTAAAATAAGCATCATAAGTTATATTCAGAATCAAGAAGGGACATATGGGTCAGGTATGAGACAGTGTTTATTTAAATAAACAATAGCTTTGATAATCATTAAAAAATGTCAAGGTAAATGACTGAGAAAACAGAGAAAAATGAACATAGAGTGTTAGGAAGTTATTTGCAGAATTAAAATATTGCCCTTCAAGCAGGTGGTTTTTAAAGGAGATTATTAAGCCTCCCACAGACTAAATGTCTGGCTATAAGGCAGGTTTCTATATCTCTGCATTATACTGAAATATTCTCTTTGTAGCTCTTTTTGAAAAGCTTTCTTTGAATCCCATTGCCATCATTGGTATGCTCCATGTGTAGGTCACATTTTTCTCTTCATGTGTTTTTAATTCGTCTACAAAGACTGTGCTTCGAAAGGTGATGGATAGTTTTTACTTCACACATTTTACTAGACCTTCTTGAATTCCCACAAGTTGATGTTTTATCATCCTTGGCTACAGAATTCTGCACACATAAAATATTAACCTTTTCTTATCATGCAAATTGCCATCTCAACTGAATCTGATCACTGTTTTCTAAAAGAAATCCTAGATTTTGTTTGTTCTGGGAACTTTGATTTTTTTTCCCAGAACAAACAAAATCTAGGATGTTCTGGTTTTCTGATATGTAAAAGAATTTCCCATTTGTTCAACCATGGTGTTTGAAAACATTTGCTGTCATTTACTTGTAAAACACTGTACCAGTGCTTCACCGCCTTATCCTTGTACCCTATCTGTCAAAGAAAAACTGGCTAATACCTTTAGCTACTTGGGAAAATTGTAGAAAAGGTCCTGTGATAGTGATGATGAAGGCTTCCTATACCCCCTTATGCCAAATTCCTGTATTTATCTAATACAAGTTCATTCAATGTTCCCTCCATAGTAGCTTGTTTAACAGGCATTCTGCCTTCTTCCTTTAGAATAAGGACAAATAAAAACTATCTAGTGAATTTTATAAAACTACAAACCTTATACTTTCCTGATGTGTTTTCCTTCTTTAGTGTTGTTTTGATCCCCTCCCCTGAAACATCCTCATTTGATTATATTATATTTATTGATCTCACAATGTCTTTCTCATAAAAGTAAAAACAAATCAATTTACAAAGAAATACCTAAAAAATAATCAAGCAGGATTATAGACAGAATGCAAATTGCTGTGGATTTATGAGCAGCAAGCGATCTGTGAGTCGTTGGTGAGTCCAAACCAAATATCCTAGATATGGAAAGGGTATCTTTAAAGAGCATCCAGCCTTTCAGTTGTCTGACAAAAGATCTCTAATGGAGAGATAGATGGATGAGCAGCAACATTGCCAATTGCTTTTTATGTATATGGCAGTGTGTCTGACACTGTAAAGTTGTTCTCTCAATTACCCCTTTCAGTAATTTCATTACATAGGTTTTAATGTTGTTACTTTCCATACTGAGAGAGCAATGTACAGAGAGGTGAAGTGACTTACATTGACTGTCACAGCTAGTAAGTAAAGTATAGATTTTTATATCTTCCAAAGCTCGTACTCCATATTCTTGACTTCATTGTTTAAGTTTTCCAGAGTTGTAATAATGACAGATAATTAAGCAGCAGGACATTTTGAGAAGTATATTGTCATTCTGTGAACAATTTTCTAAATGTTTTTATTGTTGTTCAGTTACAGTTGCCCCCATTTTTCTCCCATTGATCTCCCCTGCCCTACCCAACCCCCTCTTCCATGCTCAATCCTCCCCCCCATTGTCCTTGTCCACGGGTCCTTCATACATGTTCCTTGACTAGACCCTTTTTAAAAAATTTTTTTCTTCAGGGGGAAATGAGAATAGTTTTAGGACTAAAAATAAAATCATAAATTTTGCCAAAGAATTTGACCTTGAATTTATTAACTTAATTTTCAGGATAAGTAGCTCTGTGATATTTAATTCATTCCAAATTTTGGAATATTTTAAGAAATAGAGAGCAGGCTGACAGTGACCAGATGGGAGAAGGGAGAGAATTTCAGGGGAAAAGGGGAAGCGTTTACAGGAACAAGTATAAAGGACATATGGACAAAAACTAAGGGGGATGGAAATGGGAGGGAGGTGGGGAGGGCTGGGTGGGTGGGCTGGGATGGGAGTAAAAGACAGAAAACTGTACTTGAACAACAATTAAAATAAAATTAAAATAAATAAATAAGATGTATAAAAAAGAATTTTTTCTTCACATTACATGTTCTCTCTGTAGAAATAGTAATAAAAATAACTAATCAAATATCAATAAATATTGTGATATGATCTAGCTAGGCTTAGAATTATTTTTTGTGAATGATGATATAGCATTGAACACTTTCATAAACTTTGACATTCATTGCTTATGATTATTTTAAGAATATATCTTTACTTTACTTTGCTCTCCAAAATAAGTCATTTATTTAATGGATCAGAGTTCTCTCAAGTTAATCTCTCTTTCATTTTATCTTTGGGAAACTCTAAACTCAGCCCTTTGAAATATAGTATTCATTCATTCATTCATTCATTTATTCAATAATTCACCAAACTTAGTTCTACCGACAACAATGCTTGTCATGTTGTGCTAGGTAATGGTAAAGATGAATTAGATATTAGCAATTATTTTATTAGGACATACTGATAAGTTGGATTTATTTATCTATTCCTCTACCCAACAAAAATTGAATTACTCCAATTCAACAAATTTTTAGTGAACACTGAGTTGGATGGCAGAGATTAAATATAAACACACTCTCTCATTGAGGATCTCCTCTTCTATCACAAGGGGAAGTACCTAAGACTAATTATAGCATCATCAGATGAGAATGATAAATCAACTCCTTAATGTAGCTGAGAAGGGAAAGAGATGTTTTCTGGAAGAATAAGGAGCAGCATCTCACAAATGCCATTTTTGTAAAAATGAGCTGGATTTTTCCAAGTAGAAAAGATGGGGAAGGCATCATAGACAAAGGATATAACCTAAGTCAAGTAGGTAAAATTAATATATTTACAAATCTGTTTTGGGTCTGCTCCTTTTGAATCCCAGTGTAATGTGTAGTCAATGTGTAGCTGACTCTTTCTCCTTTCTGCTTCTTCATCAATTCATGAAGTCCACATTTCTTAAAATGATAAATAGTTCTTATTTCACAGCTTTTTCTGTATTGTTCAGAAGCCTTTGTAAGTGGTTTAGTAGAATTGATATATTAATTGATATAATATAATAATATATTAGAATTAATATATTATTAATAAGGGGTAACTGCAATATTTCATGTTTCTGGATTTGGGAAAACAACAACCTAGGTTCAAATCATGGCTTCATAACTTAGTTGTTGTGGCAAGTTGGACAAAATATTTAACCCCTCTGACCCCATCTGTAAAATGGAGATACAATTTTAAAAATCTTAGAGTTCCTACTATGGTAGGGAACTATGCTAAGTTTTTTGTGTGTATTAACTCATTCAATCTTCTCAGCAAGTATGATGTAGAAGGTATTATTATCATCTCCATTTTTCAGATGAGACCAATGAGACACAGCAACGTTTCTTTACTTAAGTAGCCATGTGCTCGAGATAACACAATGCTAATTGACTTGACTTTTACATTGTCATGAAGGGGCCTCAGTGGTTCAGCATGAATTACCTTAAATTCATTCTTTTACATACAAACCAGATTAGAAGCCTTACTGTTTGAGAAACCTGAAGCCAAAGCATGACATTCATCATGGCTTTGTGTAAGAGGATGAGGGCTGGATGAAATGAGAGGCAGATGGAGTTTGAATGATGGGGAAGCTTGTACACTATGTTAAGGAGTAACTGATACCCATTAAGATGTTTAAGCAAAGGAATGATATGATCAAAGTTGTGTTTTACAAGATACTTACATGTATGGATCATGGATTTGGGTTTCCCTAACTTGCATTTGCTTTACTGAAGTTAGAGAAATCCATTAAGAAGGAGTTCTAGTATCCTACCTAGAAGCTCAAGCAGCAGAGCACTAAAATTGGAGGTGTGCGGGCATTTTAAGAACTGAAGAATATTTGTGCTAGAGTTCTTCAGAATGTTTAATTACAAGCTCCGTAATTTGTCCAAGTTATATGCAACAGCAGTTTTTGCCTAGTAAAGTCCCAATTCCTGGAATCAATTTAGAAAAACATCTCCTTTTCAGAGGCAGATTCTTGGTGTCCCCATCAGGATTCACAGAGCTACCTTTATTTATGCTCTTTCACTGCTTTTATGTCATAGCCAGACCTCAGACCATTCCAAGAACCCACTTCCCCTTGAGTACACCACATGGAGAGAACAGGGAGAAGTACTCACTACTCCTGTGGCATGGTCTCCAGGCTACAGACACAGGAGGATTCCAACCGAATGCACAATCTGGAAATCATGGGAGCGCTCCAGGCTGAGAAAAAATTTACAGATTTCCAGCATATAGATGTTCTCAAAAGCTATGAAGTTGGATGAGATAAGCCCAGAAGTAAGCATATACTGAGAAGAAGCCAGGCCCTGGGCCTCGCCAATGTTTGGAAATCTGGGAGATAAAAAAGAGCCAGCAGAGGAGATGGCGAAGGAGGAGTCTGGAACATAGGAGAGAAAAACAAGCTAGAGACTGATGCCTTCCAGGCTAAGTGAAGAAAGGGTTTGGAGGAGAAAAAAGTGATCCCTGCCCCAAAGGCTGCTGATGGGTTAAGTAAAATGAAGGGTGTGAATATATGCAGCAATGTAAGAGTCACTGGTAAACTTGACAAATGCAATTTCAGTGAATGACAGGGTGAAAGGTTGAGAAAAAGGGAGGAGAATTGCAGAGTGAATCCAGACAGCTCTTTTGAGGAGCTCTGCTGAAAATATCTGTGTAATGAAGTGCTAGCTGGAGGGAAATGTTGGATCAAGGGAGTCCCCCACCCAAACTTTTATGATAATTAAAAAATATATATGCTTCAAAGACAAAAGAATAAGATGCCCATATAAATACCATTGAGGTTTAACAGTTGTTTAAATTTTTATGCATTGTTTTAAAAAAATTGTTTTTGCATTGCTTTCATGAAATATTTGGAAGCATATTGCATATATCAAATATTATACCCTGGAATATTTTAACATTTATTTCTAAATGTAATGTCATTCTCTTATATAATTGTAGTACTATTACTATACCTGGAATCATTTACCGTTTCATATATACTCAGATTTCCCTAAATTTTCATCCAAAAGTCTGTTGTAGCTGTTTATTTCAAATTACGATCTGAATCAAGTTTCAGGCTGATATTTTGTTATGATTTGTTAGTCTTTTCCCCTGTTACATTACGTTTTTGAAGATATGGGGACAGTTGTCATGTAAAATATTCCATATTCTGGGTTTTTCTAATTGTTTTCTTAGCGGGTCACTTGACTTACTCAGTTACACTACTCTCCCACTCCTAACACCCCTGCAGTTTGTCATGTAAACAGAAAGTTAGGTATAAAGACTTGATTAATTTCTGATTAAACATTTTTTAACACTAATCCTTCATGGGTGATGCTTATACATCATTAAGTGTTATATAAAAGTCTGGATGTGTCACTAATATGGATGATGTTTGATCACATGATTGTGAAGGTAATTGAATAAAATAAGATAGCAGAAAAATACAACATGTTTGTATGCTAATGAAAATGATCCAATGAGAATAAATCGATGAGGAGGAAAAATTGATGCCAAATTAATAAAGCAATGTCATTGCATAAGCAAGACTAATATACAAACCTTAAGTACAGGTATGATCACCAAAAGCAGTGGATCACAGGGGAGAGGCAGAGGATGTGGGCACAGACACAGTAGGTGGAGAATAGGTGCTGTGTGGGGAGAAACATGTAAGATGTTCTCTTTCTCTGTGACACGAGAGGCAAGATCATTAGCTAAGAGAAGGGTTGAGAAACCTTCACCTTTGCGGAGAGAAATGAAGGTATGAAATAGTCACTAAAGAATGGGGGTGGTGAATGGATTAGGAAATTTTGAAAGCACCAAAAAAATCAGACAGTAATTATGTTTGAAAGTAACAGTGGGCCAGGAGTATGAATTTAGTGAGGAAATGTGGGGCAGGAGGCGGTGTGGAGGGCTTGTAATGATTGCAACAAGAGAAGTGCAGTCTGATAAAATGTGGATGCCTAGAAGGAGGGGAGTAAGCAGTGGTGAGTAATAAGCAATCCTGCCCCCCCTGCAGGCCAAGTGGGAAATGGAGCATAAAGGGAAAAGAGCCACTACTGGAGAAGACTGCAGAGAATGCATTGAAATGAATAATATCCATGCTGAGCACTTAGTAATACACCTAGCACTGATCTCAGATTTTACATAAATGTCATCTTCACAGCAATCCTATGTAGGCACTGTTATTATAATCTTCACTTTACAGATTCAGCAGCTGAGGCACAGGGAGATAAAATGGAATATCATGCTGTCAATAAGTAAAGGATCAGAAATCATAGCTTTCAGTCTGATTTCTGGGCCTGCGAATCCCTTTGATTCAGCTGCCTTTTAATATAAAGATTATCCAAACCAAAATAGAGATCCAAACCATAGATTTGAAAGGAAATGAAGCCCAGAAAAACTGATCCTGAGCTTGACCTAATCATGAGTAAATTCTGTAAAATATGCGGGCATACTTAGATAACGCTTCAGTATTAACACTCCTCTGTAGGATGTTGATAAAAACAACAACAACAACAACAACAACAACAACAAAACCTTTAGCAAGTAGTAAGTTTAGTTATTGCCTTTGTTCTGGCTTGACTCCCCAAATGCTTTTATGGTCCTTGCTCTCCATTGCCAACCCCAGTCATCTGCATGTATACTCTGTAATGGTCCAGATTGGACTAGTAGCCTTTGAAGATGGATTTAGGTTTCATAGTACCTAAAGCCCAAAGAATTTAGGAGCCCTTTCTGAGAAGAATTATAGAAAGTTATGGGGCCAACATGGAGGCATTGGTGGACACACTGTGCCTCCTCTCACAATCAAGATTAAGGGCAACAAAAATATAGAACCAAAAAAACCCAACCAGAACAGATAGAAAATTGAATGGTGTGGAAGACAGGTAAGAGGGGCAGAGTTGGGGCTGGTGGAGAGGGGTCACAGCAGGAAAAAGTAGTGGCTAGTGGTCCTGGGTGCACAGGAAGTGATTAGCACACCCCAGGTGTACAGGTGGAGGTTACCGAGCATGGGGAGACAATGAGCAGAAAAAGGGAGGCACACAAGTTGGCTGACCGCAGTCACACATTGGTGTGCAGATAAACCAGGCAAAAACCAGCAGCAAGACAGATTGCACAATACAGGGCCCCAGCACCGGGAAGTGAAGACTAAAAGCACTGATTGAAAAGACTTGTGAGGGTTGAGGTGCTGGGAGAGAATCCCAGCCTCACAGATGAGTTTGTTAGAAAGACCCACAAGATCCTGTAACGTACACAAGCCTACCCACACAAGATCATCACCAGAAGGGCACAATTTGCTTGGGGAAAGTGATGTAAGGGACTGGAATCCGAGAGAGAGCAGAGCAAGCACCATTGTTCCCTCTGGGACCCCACCTCCATTTCCAGCATCACAACCCAGGGAGTGGTTTGCCCCACCCTTCTGAACACCTAAGGCTCCACCCCTCACTACATAACAGCCACAACTAGACAAAACACACACACACAAAAAAAAAAAAAACAAAAAAAAAACCCCAAAACCAAAAATGGCTCAAATGGGAGAACAGATCAAAGCCCCAGAGCTAATTCATCTAAGGGACCAACAGATAGCCAATCTATCAGATGCACAGCTCAAAGCACTGGTGATCAGGATGCTCACAGAATTGGTTGATTTTGGTTGCAAATTAGAGGAACAAATGAAGGCTACAATAAGTGAAATGAAGAAAAACACACAGGGAACCAATAGTGATGGCAGGAAAACTGGGACTCAAAACAATGGAGTGGACTAGAAGGAAGAAAGAAACAATCAAACAGAAAAGAATGAAGAACAAGAATTCAAAAAAAATGAGGAGAGGCTCAGAAACCTCCAGGACATCTTTAAACATCCCAACATCCAAATTGTAGGGGCACCAGAAGGGGAAGAGGAAGAGCAACAAGTGGAAAACTAATTTGAACAAATAATAAAGGAGAACTTCCCCCATCTGGCAAAGGAAATAGACTTCCAGGAAGTCCAGGAAGCTCAGAGAGTCCCAAAGAAGTTGGACTCAAGGAGGAACACACCAAGGCACATCATAATTACATCAGCCAAGATTAAAATGAAGGAGAGAATTCTAGAAGCAGCAAGGGATAAGGGAACAGTCACCTACAAAGGAGTTCCCATCTGACTGTCAGGTGATTTCTCAAAAGAGACCTTACAGGCAAGAAGGGGCTGGAAAGAAGTATTCCATGTCATGAAAGGCAAGGACCTATATCCAAAATAGCTCTATCCAGTGAAGCTGTCATTTAGAATGAAAGGAAAGATAAAGTGCTTCTCAGATAAGGTCAAGTTAAAGAAATTCATCATCACCAAGCCCTTATTATATGAAATGTTAAAGGGACTTACCTAAAAGAAGATACAAGATAGGACAGTAAAAAGACAGCAAACTCAAAGATGTTAACAACCACACCTAAAACTAAAGCAAACTAAGCAAACAGAACAGCAGCAGAAACACAGAAATGGAGATCACATGGAGGCTTAGCAACAGGGGAGTGGGAGGAGGAGAGGGGGAAAGGTACAGAGAACAAGTAGCATAGACAGTGGGTAGGAAATAGACAAGGGGAGGGCAAGAATAGTGTGGGAAAAGTAAAAGCTAAAGAACTTATGATACATGGACATGAACTAAAAGGGGGAATGTGGGTAGGAGGGGGTGTGCAGGGTGGAGGGGAATGATGGGGGAGAAATGGGACAACTGTAATAGCATAATCAATAAAATATAATTAAAAAAGAAAGTTGTGAATGTGAAATTAGGCACCGAGCCTTGGAGGACACGTCTGCACACGAGGGTCCCAGAAACTTAAGCCTATTTGGTAAATCTGGTTTGGGATGATTCCTGCTAATATTCTGATTGCAAAAAGGTTGCAGTTTCTTCTTTTTCAAAGACACAATTCCAGTCCATTAAAGATAAGTCTTCTCTCTTGACGAGGACTTAATAATCTTATTTCTATTCCTCATTCTATTTCTGTTTTTCTTCTTAATTGCTATTTCTCAATTTCGGTTAACTTGAGATTTATAAGAAAAGAAAGTCTCCTGGGCAATTCTTTTACAATGTGAAAGCCCTCTCCTTTCAACAACCTTTCTTTCCTGTTCTGAATCTTATTGTGTGCCTTGATATTAGGCAGGAAAAAGTGTCCATACACTGCTTTGTTTGTGAAACCTAGAGAGTTCTTTCATCTTTATCCAGAGCACTATCCTCAGTAGTCTCACCTCTCTCGTTAGGAGGTCTTTCTTTTCCTATCATCCCTAATGAATGCATTGACTACTTTCCTGAGTTACTGCTATTTTATCACTTCATGCTCCTGCTTATAAATAATTGGCATGAAGGAATGACTTTGGAATTTCAAGTCAGAGTGTCTGGAATTAAGTTCTATTTTACTGCTTACCAGCTATGCTGTCTTTAACAAGTCACTAGCACTCTGGCCTTCATATCTTGTGACTGAAATGGGTATAAAGTTATTGTGAAAAAAATTGTATGGGAGAACATGTAAAAGAAAAGAACATGTTTTATGTTTGTGTCTACTAGTTATTTTTGTACAGGTGACTATGAAAAAGTCCCTGCAAATAAAGTTCCCACAGAGCTGCAGGTACATTAAAATGCTGGGGGGAGGGGGAGGGAGGGGGCAGAGTCAAAGCCAGTCCTTAAAAACAGAGCTGAACCATTTTTTTCACTAAATCTTCTCTGTTGAGAGGAAAGATAGTGCTCATCTTTTTGTAAGCCCCCAGCCAAAAGTGTTTTACAGACAATGTGGCTGAACCCGGAGTGTTAGAGGGCTTTGGTAATAAGGCACTTCAGATGCGCAAGTAACTACTTTATCCAAGATGGACCCAGGGCTCCAAGGCAGCTGGCCACACGGGTTTCAGCAGTTGCAGCATTCGGGGTGCCCCTCCCAGTTCGGCACTCCCCTCAGGTCTCCAGTCTGCCGGCCCTGTCTCCTGAGCGCATGCTGAGTTCTCGCTGCCATTCTCCTCCATCCTAGAGCTTCGGCCTCCACCGGCACCCCTCCAGTTTATCAGGCACATTTTTAGGTGTCAGCCTCAAAGGCAGAGTTAAAATAATCAGGTTTCATTGCCTCTTTTCTAAGAAATTATGTGTGCTCCTATATATAAATGCATGGATGCAGAGAAATACCCAAAAGTGGTCCTGGTGAACCCCGCAGCAGCCGCAAACGTGCGTGCTGTAGGAGAGAAGGGTCTCTCCATACCTACACTGAGCTGAAGGCCCAGAAACAGCCTGTTAATCAGTGTAATGGTCCTAGGATTTGACTCATAAAAAGCTGGAGAAAGGTCAGGTTATATGCAAGTTTCCTAGCCATGAGATTTCTTTAACATCACCCGAAAGTTTTGAGTTTTCGACCTTCAAGGATCTATGTGAAATGCATTATTTTAAGTAATAGAAGAGAGACTCTTTATTCAGTGAGATAATTACAGATTTGAAACTCCTGCGTGCTTTACTAATGAGCCCGAATATTTTTAGCTATTGCGAGTTGTTTTCTCTTAGGCATATTTACACATAATCTACCCCATGTAGCAAAAAACTTTACTTGTGTTTTAAAGTCTAATTCATGTTCTTTCTTCCTCTGGTCAAACAATGACCTGGGTCAGGAGTATACATGTTTAGAGAAGTAGTAATTTTTTAAATAGGAAATAATACAACCATCTGGCTTCCTTTATAGCATAGGTGTTAATATTTTGACTAAATAAGAAAAAGAATCTAACTCAATACTCTTTTCTCCTTGTGCTGGACCAAGGAAGGTCACGTTTGTATACATTAGTGTTAATCTACTCCTCCCCTAACTACAGATAATCTATGTTAGTGTGTTGTGAAGATTTTACACTGTATTGCTCTCAAATGTTTCGAGGAAAGCACACCTGTGAGGAACTAGCTTCACTGCCTTGCGAGTGTCCTGATGACATTGCTTATTTCCATGTGCGTCCTGTGTCTGGGGCTTGTCTGCAGTCTGACCTGACTCTTGGGAGAACGTCCTGGGGTTCCTTCTGGAATACGCGATTGATAAGCAGCCTGGCGAAGTGTGGCCACCAGGCTGTTTCTCACCCATCTCCCTAGTTTTGGTCGACACACGACTTTTTGCTGCTCCTTCATAAGGAACATTTCCAAGCTTCTGTATAAGCCTTGGGAACTTGTTGGCTGTAATTTAGAGTTAGCTCCTCAAAGGCGTAGTAACCTAAAACCCATGCCATCTGTCACCTGGCCTCCTTTCATTCGGTGTCATCCTGTGGGGAAAGGGCTACAGGAAGATGCCATCATGCTGATCTTGTGCTTCCTGCCTCTGTGAACGATAAACTGAATCCATTTGGGCTTGCTGTCCCCTTACCAATGAATCCTTTGAAAGAGGGCAAGACAACCTAGCAGCTGCGGTAGTGGCTTTTTGGCTTTATTACACATTGCGCTGCTACTGAGGGGCTGCTTGACCACTTGACAATAACGTAAGTCATTGGAAAAATGTTCTGAACTGAAACGTTCAATAAATGCCTACAGTTCATTTATCTAGTAGAGCAGCAGTGCTATGTGGTGGAAGAGAACAATATATGTGATAGACATTTTCAAGCCTTGTATGTTGATGCCATATACCTCTGTGTCTCTATAATAGGAGCAGCACTAAAAGATTATACATGAGGATAAAATAACACAAATAGATATTATTTATTGGGTAGAGACCAGATACATGGCTCTGTTCCAAATCCATTTCATATGCAAACTTCTTTAATCCTCACGAGCACACAGAATTTGGTACATATCCAGATTCAAGAGATCAGCATGCTTGACATCAGAGCTCAAATGAAAATCCAGAAATTCCAACTCTAACCCACTTTTAATTGCAGTATTACATTGTGCCTCTAGTTAGTTAGTATGATGCTCTGAACATTGCAATCTCAGTGGTAGTTCAAACAAGGCCCACGGCCACTTTTATGGAAATATATGCTTCTAAGTTAAAGAAGGAGAGAATGGACTTTCTTTCCTTAATTCCAGAGACAATAAGTTACTGGTGTATTCCACTAAAAACAAGATTGATATTTATGTCATATAAATAATTTCACATACAGGTTTATCTAACAGAATTTAATAACAATGTGTCCCCTGCCCCTTTGTTGTGTTTTGTTTATGGCAGTTCCTGTATTCCTAGCGACAACAGGTGTATGCCCACAACACTGCCCCAGAATGCTAGCATTTTTCCTCATACAACTCATAGTATATAGGTTATAGTTTTGTCTTTCTTTAAGAATCACATTATAGATTTTGCAAGTATTGGTTACATTATTGGATAAATTGTATGACATAGACATATTCTATATCTTTTGAAAACTGACTGTAAAATCTTTTTATTTGATTCTCTTTGTTTCGTGGTAAGGTACTTTTCTGCATGTTTCTATGTACCGATTACTGTGCTATCTGAAATATGTGGAAAGATCAACAAACTCTCAGTTAAAATTTGAAGGTTCAGTAATTTTATGGCTACTTCTACGAGCATTTAAAAAGGCATTTTAGGAGATGTGTTTAAGTTTTATTGGTAGGTTAACTCTTGGGAACATATTTGTTCACTTTTTGTCAAATGCTATATAATGTCATGGTTCAAAGCTCTGAAATTAATCTTATCTACCATGGGTTTTGACAGTTCAAGTTCATGTTTTGTGATAGCATTTGGTATGCTACATTTTGCATGATTAAAAAAGTTTTACCACTTTTATGTTTCAGCTCAAAATTTGCTCAGGAATTACAACTTTTTTTGAAATTTAATTTGTTGTAAGTCATTGCAAAAAAACAGAAATATTATTTGGGGATAAGTCAAAATACATAATTCAAATGAACTTTAAAGTGATATGACCATCCAAATAATCAGTAAATAACATATTTGTAGTATGTTTTATAGAAGTTTTACCTGAATTCATTGCTTCAGAAAAAGCTTAAATAGTCCTCCTCAAATTATAAACTACAAAATCTTAAATGGCAACATAAAAATCTCACAAATATCTGTGTAATATTATTTTAGTTTAAAGTCATTTTTTAAAATTATGATCCTTTAAAGAAATTTAGGACATTAAGTAATATTCTCCATAAGTTATAATGTCCTTAACTGTAAAAAATGTATATTTAAATTTAGTTGCTGTGTTCTATGTGAACAATTTAATTGAGATTATATATGAGTCCTGTGTGGGAAAAAATCCAGCCTTGTTACATGATGAGAATGGTTTGTGAGACATCAGTGTAACTGGACAGTGGACTGGAATGCACATGCTTGAATAATAACAACTTCACTGTACTAGTTAGTGGGAGTGGTAGACATTGTTTAGTGAGCACATGTACTGTGTGGCAGATGCATTGAAAATTACTGAGCAAGTAGAGCAACAAATATGCATCAAATTTTGCTTCAAGCTTGAACATTTCTCTGTGGAAACTATTTGATGACTCAGAAGGCCGAGCTATGGGCAACTGGTGTTTGGCAGCTTCATCATGACAACATGCCCATTTATTAATCACGTCTCATGCAGAGTTTTTGGTGAAACATTGAACCGTCCAGGTGATTCAGCTCTCCTACAGCCCAGATTCGATGCCCTGCAACTTCCAGCTTTTCCCCAAACTAAAATTATCTTTGCAAGGGTAGAGATTTCAGACTGTTGATGAGATTCAGAAAAATATGATGGAGCAGCTGATGGTGACTGGGAAAACTGAGGTCCCAAGGTGCCCACTTGGAAGGAGACTGGGGTATCACTGTCCTATGTACAATGTTTCTTGTATCTTCTTCAATAAATGTCTCTATTTTTATAGTACATAGCTGGATACCTTCTGGGCAGACCTTGTATACATGGTGCAAATACCATTAGCAGATTAATCCAATATAATATTATGCTCCAAAGGGCTATTTTTAGTTTTTATTCAATATTTAAATTTCAATTAAATATTTTAATACAGCCTAATTTGCATTGAATGCTAGTCCTGTCGATGAGTGCCATGGCCTTAACTTCTGTAATTCTGATTACAAAATACACTGTAACTAATATTTAGACAAATTTGAGATTGCAATTAGAGAAAGGCAGTATTACTACTCAATTACTACTATGATGGATACTACTGCTTGTCATGTATTGAGTATTTCCCATAGGCTGGACCTGGTTCTAGGCAATTTAAGTTTATAATTTCTAATTCTCACTACTGTAAGAGAGATTTTACTTAGTTTACTGACAAAGAAACTGAGACACAAGGTTAAATAACTTGCTAAAAGTCACTTACTTGGCTTGTAAGTGAGAAAGCTGGATTTTGAAGTCAGGTCAGTCTGAGTCCAAAACCTGTTCTCTTCGTGGACAAAGTTGTTATGTGAAGGTGCAACTAGGCTGATCACTCTATGTGGCCTCAAAGGATGTCTTTTCCCTGGTGAAGGCCCCTGATTTAAAACCAGATTGCAGGATAGAACTCCATTTGGTAAAGGACTTTCAGTGGATTTGAATATGCCAGACAAAATGGATTATATGAATGTATTAATTAATTTATTGAATGAATAAATAAATAAATTAATTAGTTTATTGGGAGAGGAATATATTTTATTCTACCGATCACAATCTTTATAGTCATTTTCAGGTTTTTTTCCTAACATTATGTTTCTAAGGATAGCAAATCAGTCATCAGAGGGGTGCTCAATAACCTGGGGGTCAGAACAAAGTGTCCTACAGGGACATTGGTCCTAGGCCATGATTGGAGCTTCCAAAGTCACCTCCACGCAGCTGCCTTGTTCCAACATTCACACAAACACACACTGACACACAGCTTTATGACAAAGTGAATACTTCTGTTACAGAGTTCCTGTGCATCTGTCTGTTCCTTGGACAGCTACATTCTCGTTTTGGGAATTTCATTCTCAGTCTTACAGTTAACCATTTCCCCCTAAAATAAAGTATTCTATTTCAAACCAAGAGCTATACAAAGTTAGAAATTAAAATTATTTTTAGTTTAAACCTCATTTCCTGCATGCCTGTTAAGGTGTTTGTCACCAGGATTGGACTTGGAGTGTTTAAAAAACCTCTTAAGGACCAATTTAGTGCACAAATAGTACTTTTTATACATGGCTGTTAATTCATTTTCAGGTGCTTAAGTTTAAAATGTTTAAATTTTAAAGTACTCTACTGCTATTCTCATGGTTCAGCATAAAATTACAGTTGTTGAGTTAATTCATTTCCTAAACTTATTTATTGGAGATTAGCATAATTAGAAACGTAAAGTGGGAAACATCTCTACTCACATTTACTGAGGCTAGAAAATAACAAACTGTTTATTAAACATATTTTAAAAGTTTTGACCTAGTTTGAGACGACTATGGAATCTAAGATTAGCACTCTAAGGAACTGTTTTAATTAATACAGATTTACTGAGTATTCACCTAATAATAACCACTCTGGGGTAGGCACTGTGCTGGGTAAGTTCCTTGACTTCAGAAAGCCAACAGTCTGAGGATGTATAAATAGTAAACGGGCATTTCTAATAGAGCATGATAAATGCTGTAAAACAGGAGGTTCTTCCCAGAGGAAATGATCTCCAGTTGAGACTAAGGGATGAGTAGGCATTAGATACATGGATGTTGGGCAGGAGAATGTGTGTGAAAGGAAGAGAAAATATTCAATTGAGGGGTAATGTCTCCTGCGAAGTCCAGTGTCAAGAAAAATAGCACATTTGTGGCAGCAGACATTTGCTGTTCAGTGAGATAGGGGGCAAAAAGGTCACAGAAGGCTGCACATTGGGAAGATCAAGCAAATACTTTCGTTTTGGAAATTTGAACTGCTTATAATATGTATATGTATGTGGAGATAGGTGGTAGACAGCAGGATATACACATCTGGAGCTGGATGAAGAGATTTAGGTTGGTATAGCAAATGGGACTTTTACATAATTTCTGTTTCTAATATTTCATTGTTGGTGTACAAAAATGTCTTTGATTTCTGAGTAGTGACTTTGTATCCTGCTGTTTTGCTAAGTTCACTTACTAGGTTGAGTAGCTTTTTGGTGGAGTCTATAGGGTTTTCTGTGTACACTATCATGTCATCTGCACACAGTGAGAGTTTTACTTCCTCCTTCCCAGTTTGAGTGCCTTTTGTTTATTTTTTCTGGTCTGATTGCTGTGTCTAGGACTGCCAATATTATGTTGAATAGAAATGGTGAAGGTGGACATCCTTGCCTTGTTCTTGATCTTAGTGGGGAAGCTTTTAGTTTTTGCTCTTGAGTATGACATTGCCTGTAGTTCTCTCCTATATGGCCTTCATTATGTTGAGGAAAGCTCCCTCTGTTCCCACTTCGCTGAGTGTTTTTATCATAAATGGGTTCTGTACCTTATCAGAAGTTTTTCCCCAGCTATTGATATGATCATGTGATTATTATCTTTGCTTTTGTTTGTGTGATATATTATGGTTATTAATTTGTGAATATTCTACTGTCACTGTATCCTTGGAATGAATCCCACTTGGTCATGGTGTATGGTCTTTTTAGTGTATTGGTGGATGTGGTTTGCCAATATTTTTTTGAGGATTTAACATCTCTGTTCATCAGTGATATTGGCCTGTAGTTTTCTTTCTTTCTTGTGTCTTTATCTGCTTTGGGGATTAGGATGATGTTGCCTCATAAAAAGAGTTTGGAAATGTCCCATCTTCTTGGATTTTTTGGAATAATTTGAGAAGGATAGGGGTTAGCTCTTCCTTAAGTGCTTTTTAAAATTCTCCTGTGAAACTGTCTGGTCCAGTGTCCAGGGCTTTTGCATGCTGGGAGATTTTTTGATTACTGCATTAATTTCACCAGCTGTTATTGGTCTGTTCTGGCTTTCTGCTTCTTCTTGATTCAGAATAGAGGGAGGAGGAGGGGTCACAGGGGAAAGAAGGGGAAAGGATAAGTCAAGGAACATGTGTAAAGAACCCATGGACAAAGACAACAGGAAGGGAGGACTGAATGTGGGAGGTGGGGGTGGGTAGGTCAGGGGAGAGTAATAGGGGAAAAATGGGGACAACTGTAACTGAACAATTAAAAGAAAGAATTAAAGGCCCAGTAAACTTAACAAGAAAAAAAAAAAACAGAGAACTAGATTGGAAATATTGAATTGTGAATCATAAATGTTTTAAAATTTATTTTTCAATTACAATTGACATATGATATTGTATTAGTTTCAGGTGTACAACATAGTGATGAGGCATTTGTATATTTTGTTACATGATTACCTTGGTAAGTCTAGTATCTACCTGGTACCACATATAGTTACTTACGAAACTAGTATTAACTGCATTCCCTATGCCATTCTTTACATCCCTAGGACTATTTGATAACTACCAATCTGTACTTCATAATTCCTTCACCTTTTCACCCAGCAGTGGCTGGCAATCATCAGTTTGTTCTCTGTATCTATGAGTTTGTTTCTGTTTTGTTTGTTCATTTTTTTGTTTAGATTCCACTAAAGTGAAATCATATGGTATTTGTCTTTCTATCTGATTTATTTTACTTAGCACAATATCCTTTAGGTTCATTCATGTTGTTGCAAATGGTAAGAATTTATTTTTTACGGCCAAATGGTATTTTATTGTACACATGTACCACATTTCTTCATCCAATTGTCCATTGATGGGTACTTAGGCTGCTCCCATATCTTGGCTATCACAATGATGCTGGTCCCATGTGCTCATGAAAAGAATGTATATTCTGCTGCTTCGCAGTGAAATGCTCTAAAATATCAGTTAAATACATCTGACCTAAGGTGTCACTTAAGACCTTCATTTTCTTGCTAATTTTTTTCTCTGCAAGATCTATCCATTGATATTGATAGGGCATTAAAGTCCCCTACTATGACTGCATTACTGTTGATCACTCCCTTTCTGTCTGTCAGTATTTGTTTTATGTACTTAGGTGCTTCTATGTTAGATGCATAAACGTACTCAAGGGTTGTAACTTCTTGTTGGATTAATCCCTTTATCATTATGAAATGTCCTTCTTTGTCTCTTATTACAGCTTTTGTTTTAAAGTGTATTTTGTCTGATATAAGTACTTCTACCCCAGTTTTTCTTTTGATTTCTCTCTCTATCATCTACTTTCTGCCCCTTTCTGAGAATCCAAGCATTTTTCAGGTAGCCAATTAAGAAAAAAACATTTTTGATAAAAACTTTCTAAAAAAGTTTTATTATTGCTGCCAAGTAATAAAATTATATTAGAAGTTCTCATCAATATATCCAATCTTAATACAATGTATCATTTTTCACAACTTTCAGTTGCTCTTTTCAAAACACTTTAACATCTCTGAAATTGGTATGTATCCCATAACCAATGCCTATTATATACTAGTGTCAACAATTTCGCTTTCTTGGAGACATGTAAATGAATGATACCTCTTACATTCTGTGGTGTCTTAATTTGAAGAAATAAAGTAGAAATTGGATTTGGGACATAATGGGCTCAATTTGCTGAAAAATAAACTAAAAATAAAACTAGAAAGCTAGGCACATTCACATATATGACAAGAAGAAATGGCTAATTTGGATTTGACAGCTTGAACCCACTCCCTTCCTGTATGAACACAATCATGTATTACCATTATTTTCCACCGGTTAGAAACATATGGAAAACATATTTCTACTTAATGCTACACCTTACTTGACTTAGCATACCATATGTTTGGGTTTGAAAGCTGAATTTTTTGAATAATCCAAGTCAAGTTTATTTTAACTGTTTTTATAAAACAATTTTAAAAATAACCTGTGGTGCTATCAAAATAACATAAAAGAAGGAATTCAATTGCAATGCAAATTCTTAAAAGTATCTACAAACTTCACTCGTTACAGACATTTTTCAAAGTTTTCAGCCAAATTATGGAAAAGCATTTTACCAGTTTATCTGGAAATAGACGACTGTGTATAAACAATAGACACTACCAGATTTGCTTACTGCAGTCATGGAGATTAATGACGCATGGGCTGCTCTGTTCTTCTGTACGTGAAGAAAAAAATGGAATTCAATGGATACGCCAGCTCTATTGTATTTCTCTTGTAGTGGTGACTCTTATCACCAGATTCCAGCACACATATCTCCCCTATTCCAGTCTGGCCAAGGCCACGTTTATCAACATACTATTTTCAACTCTGCAAAGAGTTTTATGTTGGTAAATCAAATACATTTCTTAATTTGTTTGTTTAAATAAAAATATTGCATATAAACAGGATTTGTTTTTCACAAAATAAAGGCATCATAACAAGTAGGAAGTATTTATAGTCTATTAATTAGTACTGAAGGCATTTTCTCTAAAAATATTTCCCTAATACTCTGCTAAATTATATAGTATTTTAATAGTATTAATTTCTATGATTTGAAAATGACCCCCCCATTCAAATTAGAGAAAAGAGATATTATCAGCTATTAATACATTAACATTGATTATTTTGTAGGAAATTGTATTAATAGCCACAGGCTTTAAAAGTTAGTGATGTTATCAAAAACATGCAATTCGTTGTAGAGCTAAACATGAGGGAAACAGTTGCTGAGCGTGCATGAAGGTAGGGAAAATGTGCTTACCTCACTTCCAGAAAACATTGCAACCCCTGACCCCGATACACTTGTCTGAAAACTGTCACTGCCCTGGCGTGGTCAGTCACAGATTCAGGCTTGTTCGGTTACATCTGTGTACCGTCCAGAAATGTCACTATAGCTGGTAAATGATGACTGTTTTCAATTCACCTTTGCTACTTGAATTTCTAGGACTTCTTTTACTCAAACTCCTTTTTTTCCCATGTAGTTGGCTGTTTTATGTAACTATATCTTCCTAGGATCTACTAACCACCCTTCTCTTTTGGGCTAGCTGTTCTGCTGGTTGCTCTTTTTCTCAGTTAACTTTAACATATCTTGAGAATACTCAATCACAGTTTGCCAGTACTCATATCTTCTCATTTAAGTATGCTTTGTGAAAACTTGCTATTATACCCATGCCCTATACAATGAAAATTTGTAGTTATGGTATTTTCCTGGATATTCATAACATTGCAGCCATGACTATTTGTGAGAATTATCCTTGATAATTCAATGACATTATTTCATTTTTTTCATACACCATTGCTACAGCCCGATGCTTGAAAGAGTCATAATAGTATAATTACATATTACATTTTTTTTTCTTTATTTGGGCCCTGGAATCACATCCCTTGGGACTTGAGGTGATGCTTACATGCAGAGAAAAGTGCATGTACGAAGGCCAAGGGTATGAGACTGTGGCAAAGGGCCAGTAGTTTAGGAAAACTGAACTGCAAAGGCCAGGGGAGAAAATGGCAGTTAATAGCTAGAAAGCTGGATGGTGTTCACATTATAAATGGACTTGTATGACATTCCGTGGACTCTGACTTGCCAATGATGAGTAAATTTTAGGCGGAAAGTACAAGATCGGATTTGCATTTGGAAAATACCATTGTGTCGGGTTATTACACAACGGAGATGGAAGCATGTTCATTGCTGGACTTAGGCATATGGTCACACTGTGCAAACTTTGTTGTTACTTTCAACATTAAATCTTGTTCAGTTTCAGTTAGTGAACAAGACTGCTGCAGCTGAAATGCACAAATAGAGCTTGAATAAGGTAAAGGTTAGTGCTGCATCGGGTCCTGGGAAACCAGTGTTTAGTACATTTTATTTTATTTTTTTCTTTTGTAGTATTTTTATTTTTTATTTTAATTGTTCAAGTACAGTTTTCTGCCTTTTACTCCCATCTCAGCCCACCCCTGCAACCCTCCCCACCTCCCTCCTATTTCTACCCCCCTCTTTTTTCTGTCCATGTGTCCTTTAATACTTGTTCCTGTAAACCCTTCCCCTTTTCTCCTGAAGTTCCCTCCCCTCTGGTCACTGATAGTGCATTTTAAATTCAAAGATAAAATCAAAGGTTGGATTCCATGTAAAAATAAATTCTTTTTTAGTCACCTAGCTCCTGGAGTTCAGTTCTTTTGTTAAATAAGTTCCTCCTTAACCTACCATTAATAAATAATTTACTTTATTAAAATCCTTATTGAAAAAATTATGTGTCCATTTTCTTGTATGTATAAGTAGTGCATTCTGAAAAAATGGTTTTTTAAATATTGTATTAAATTATTTATTTTTAGAAAGAGGTGAATGGAGGGAGGGAGAAAGAGAGGGAGAAAATCATCAATGTGTGGTTGCCTCTCATACACCCTGCACTGGGGACCTGGCCCACAACCCAGGCATGTACCCTGACTGGGGATTGAACCAGCAACCCTTTGGTTCTCAGGCTGGCACTCAATCCACTGAGCCCCACCAGCCATGGTTGAATTTTTTTATATATATATTATGTTTCAAGATCTTCCTTTCAAATGAAATAATCATCCTGAATATTACTAATTATGTATAATGGATTATAGATATATACATTATATGAGTATATATAAATGTACACAACTATTTCTCTAGTCCCATAGGATAATTATTAATTGTGTCTCCTGTCACACTAAAAAGTATTTAGATTAACACCATGAGCAATGACAGATGTAAGTCCCAGCTCTGATACAGTCTGTTTGGTTTCAGCAAGAAGGCTCACTTTGGTGTCTTCATCTATAAAACTGTCAAAAAGAGTTTTTTCCCTGCAAGTTGTTGTGAGGAAAAAATATGGAATTGGCTTCATTGGCATTAAACACAGGCGGTCACACAGCTCCACGCTGAGAGGGCCCCTATGCTTGGTTAGGGCCCTGCTGGTTTCCTGAAATTGCTAACACGCGGTCAGTGTGCTTTCCTTCCACGCTGGACACCAGACTTACAGTTATGCTTGATTAAATGAAAAAGGTGCCAACTTAATTGACATTTTCTTTCTTAATTTTCTTTATTCTGGTTTAAGTCCTCATTTTATTTTACCAAATAAGAAGTCCTTCATATCCATTTTAAAGCAACTGAAATAGTAAATTATAACAAAAGCAGGTTACTTTTCATATAATAACAAACCTCCTTTAAATTATACAGTATAAATCTAATAATGTTTATGGCAGAAAGTTCTAACAGCCTATTCAAATGTTGGAGAGTAAACAATAAATTATTAGTATATTGTAAAGGGTAGCTGAAGCAACTTTTTACTGAGCAAAATCATAGTTTATATAAGTTGTTAAAATAATTTTAATATCATAAGTGGTTCTCCAAAATTAGGAATAGTCCTCCAGCTTTTCACATATAAAAATCTGTATACCCCTGGATAGCCACATTAGGGACAATATAAATATCCAAATTCTTGTGTGTGTGTGTGTGTCTGTGTGTGTGTGTGTGTGTGTGTATTACATGGCGCCAGCATTACTGTTCATATTTAAAATACTCATAATGATAGCTTTAATTTATCAAGCTGTTGTTGTATGCCAGCCCTTTGCTAATGTTCTACAGGTATTATCAGTGTACATGTATTTTCAATTCATACACAGACAAACCAAACATCCTCTTAGAAGGGTGTTATTATTCCCATTGTAATAATAACACTATTGAAGTTTAAGGTAGAGAATAAATAACTTGCCCAAAATATACAGATAGAAGATAGAGCTTAGTTTTGAAAACTAAGTCTCCAAATTTTAAAGCATGAGCTCCTACTCAGTATATCCATGTTTTGCAAACTGGCATCAAAAGTATATTGTCAGATCCCCATAATTTTATAACACTTTAAAACTGTTCGCATTCTCTAACAATCAAGCTTATAAAAATATGTTTGCATTCTGAATCATCCGTATGGTTCAATATATTTATCTTCATGTCCTCACAAGCATACCTAGATTCTAATAAGCTAGAGAGAAGGAAAGAAGGAAGATTTAAAATTTAATGATTCTTTTCCACTAAGTGAAGGACCCATGGTATTGTTTTACATTTTACCCATAAAAGTTTCTCAGCAGCTTAGAAAAGTGTAAGATGCAGAAGAATTGAATCATCACACAGCACAATATAATGAAAGACGTAGCAAACTCAAAAGCCAGTATTCTGGCAGCCGGCTCTTTATTCACATTGCCAAGGGCTATTTAGTTTCAGGAAGACAAACTCTATGCCACATTAGATACTTGTTGCTCTTTTAATTTTTATTATTTTTGTAGTTTTGTTCCTGTGTTTGTGAACTTGGTTTGGTATTATAATTGTACACAGCTAACAGCATAAGGACCTATCTATTTTTATGTTTGAACATAATTAAGAAACAAAATAACTTAAATCAGTATTGGGGGTCTGTAAGGTTTGTTTTGTTTAGCTTTACCTGAGATAAATTTGGAAGAACTATACTGGGCTACATTTCTTCATGTGACTGGTTGATTTTTAGCATCACATTATTAGTTTTTATTATCTTACACTATGTTGATATTGTAATGATTGCTCAATCTTGATCATTTTCATTTTCTCATTAGGCTTTTGTTCTTTTGCCTTAATTTTGTTAATATTCAGTCATTTAAAAGGTAAAGCAGTTCATTGTTGCTCACCTTCTTGTATACTTCCTATGACTGTTCCCATGAATTATTATTTAAAAAATCTTATTTCTTGAATATAATGACTTTATATATATTCTGGTTAGTTAATCCTTTAAAAGTATAACTTTCCCTATGGTAATGGTAATATGAAGCAACTTATTAGATAAGAATGAAAACAGAGTTGGATAGTTTCTGAGATATAAGGAAAGTGTTTGGGAATTGTAAGGCCTTGTTTGATATTGCAATATTACTATAATCTTTTTAAGAAATAAGTTGAAATTAAAGTTGAAAAATAAATAAGAAATTTCTAATTCTAAGTGGTTAGACATGTCTACAAATTTTGCATAATTAGTCCTGGAGAATTAGCAGTACCATACACTGATTAAGAGAATGCTTTAATCTATTCTATCTTTTAAACTGAAAGGTGATACCATTTCTAAAGTTGCCCAATTTGTTATAATTATTGGTTAGTGGGTTTTACTTGTTATATATTTTTCCAAGGCAATGTAGTGTTTATTTACGTCTTTGTTACTGAAGTTCTTGGATCAGGACAATGCTGACTATTGGGAGGAAAAGGGGTCAAATTCAAAAGTAAAAATAAAAAGATCCAATTAGAATCATTATAATTTCTCAACATTTTTACTTTAAATAATTAAACTGTAAGTTTAAAAGTAATAAATTAGTCAAAGATCTAGAAACTTAAAATATATTCTGAAAATCTTTTGCTCTCAGCCTTTTCCATGCTATAGTTTCATGGGGAAGGGAAAGAGGTCCTGGAATTATTGTATATTTCCATTTACGTACAAGTGTCCTGCCCACGGGAAGTTCTTTCCATATCATGTTTGAGGAAATGAATCATCTACAGTGCATAGCCATTCTGTACGTTATTTTCCTGTTAGGCTCTCGTTAAAATGAAATACATTTACACACTCATACATTACATTACTTGAAAATGGTAATGCTTTCTATTAAACTGTACTTCAATATTCTGTTTTACCTGCAGCTGAATGTGGTGCATCTGCAACAAGTAATGAAGGAATTTTGCTCTCTCCAAATTATCCACTCAACTATGAAAACAACCATGAATGCATTTATAGTATTCAGGTTCAAGCAGGAAAGGGAATCAATATTTCAGCCAGAACATTTCATTTAGCCCAAGGAGATGTTCTTAAGGTGAGTGACATCAGACATACTCTATTTTGATTGTTTTTGTCATTAAGTATATATTAATACATATACATGCATACATAACCATGAGTTGATGCTACCATTCATGGACTTAAATTATACATTATTTCCCACTTTTGTAATATTATTTTCATTGAGATAAAGTGTTTTGTTTCCTATGTTTATAAGTAACTTTTATTTTATGATACAAAAAGTGTAATGTTTTATTAACATCAACACAAAAATACTTTCATGCTAGATATCTTACATTCAATAAATACTTATATATAAATCATGATTAACAGAATAGTTATTTATTCAAGAAATATAGCCATAAGTGTTTTTATTTTGCTGTTTATTAATGTTATTTCTGTTGACAGATGGATAATTCTTTGCAAATATGACTATAAAATGCATTTTTATGAATATATAAAACTAAAAATCCTGTATTTATAAATTATTTAAAAATTAACTGTTAATAATAAACATTTAGAATAAAATTAATTACTTGTATTAAAATTTGGAAATAATCAGATGTCCTTCTCTAAAAGATTTAATTTTAGGCAAATAAATATTTCCATACTTACTGATTCATATTTTTTAAAGTAAGGTTTTGATAAATATAATTTATATATATGACTAGAATAAAAGTAAACATGTCAATGAGCAACACAATTCTGTTTTCACAATCTTGAGAATAACTAAGATATCTCAATGATAAGTCAACTAAGGTTGACTTATCATTTTTTTGATTTATTAATCTTTTTAAAATGGGATATGCTTTTGGTGTTATGTCAAAACACTAGATTATTGCCTAAAACTATGTTCCAAAGATGTTCTGTTTTCTTCTAAAAATTATATAGTTTCATATTTTACATTTAAATTCATGATTTATTTTATTTTATTTTTTAAATTTATTTTAATTGTTGTTCTTGTACAGTTTTCCGTCTTTTACTCCCATCTCTTATACAAGCAGATATTTGAGTGTGTTGGTTATTTTCTTCTTTTAAAAAAGAATATTATTTTGATGATAATTCATGATTCTCTAACACAAACAGTACTGTGTGCATGTAAGGTTTGTAGACATGGGAAAGATTTCCTGCAGTACACCTAAATACATAAAGTTTTAGTAGTAATTTAGGTCCATTTCTGTTCTTTGCACTTTTGTTCATCACACTAAATATGGGTGGGGAGATAATGTTTCAAGACATAGAGAGTAGCGTAAGCCCAGCCACTACTCTGTAACATACAAGCAACATAATAAACATGTATTTCTGCCTTAAAGTCAGGAAATGCTTCCGTACTTTTCCTAGAATATTTGTTTTCTCTGGGATGCTGAAATATATGCATTTGCTTTTCATGAATGAATGCATATTTATTATTGGAAAATTAATTTGGAATAACAGCTTATGTCTTTTAAAAATGAAATAGCCCTTATGTGTTCCTCAGCATGCTGTCTGACTAAAGTCTTACTTGTTTGAAGTAAGGTTACATGCACTTGTGACATGTGTTACCTTGAGGAAGAGCAGGACCTCAGTAATAAGTGACAAAAGTGAAGGGATGTGATGGTGAGGGATGAAGGCAGGCCAAAAAAATATCAATTTAATGCACCATTGGATTTCATTATATAATGAATTCCCTTCATTAATGAGGGGATAGAAATTTATATTCCCAGCAATTTTTAAGAATTTTTTGGTAATTTTCTTAGAATAATTTCCCAAATTGAAAATATTATATGCTAAATATTAAAATAGAAATATGCAAATTCAGTAATCCCCCTACTGGTAATCTGCCTGGGATTTATTCTCAATTGTTACTTTAAAATAACTTCTGCAAACCACTCTATAGAGAGTTTGGGATCATGGGCTTTTATACTCCAAGTCTGTTTCCATGGTCTCTCCATCAGTGTAAGATGTAAATTGCTAATGTGTTACCTTTTTTCTCCCATTCATCCCATGGACAATAAATAGTTCACAGACACCTAATGGCACAGGTAGAGTTAGGCAAGCACAGGCAGTCAGATGAGCCCTCCAAGGAAAAGGAAAAATGCTCAGATTGTGGAGCCCAAGTCCTCTAAGGATGAAAGGTCATTTTTCTTAACTACAAGCTAGCCCAAAAGAGCTGGTCCGGATCCCCAGCACTTGCTAATATCAAACCTAGTAAAATCAGTTTTCCTACATTCAGCCTAGGAAATAAGAAGAAGTGAGTAAAAAAATAGCCCATTATAGAGCCCTTTGCCCCTTGACTGAAAGAACTTAAAAGTATTATTTTCTTTAGGTGGTAGACTGGCTACATTCTCTTGTAATTTTATATAAATATTGGCTTTGGAGGGTGGGTTTTTTCAAACTGGTAGTATTTTTACACTAGAACATCACTTTATTGGGTTCTAATAGAAACAAAAACAGCAACAGAAAATATGTGCATGTGCATGTATTTATCTCTTTCTAAACACACACACACACACACACACACATGCACACACACAATTTTCCTCTTCGAGAGCTCACAATCTAGGCTATTTCCTACTCATGCTCTCTCTCCCTCCCCCTTCTTTCCATAAACTACTTTAGTTATTTATAAATACACTGATAAACTTTATAGCAAGTGTAAAGGTCCATATGACCCTTCTAGATAGTCTATTCCTGGTGCCACTGACAGATTTTCTGACTCATTAAACCTGGGAAAACTGTTTCCATTGGTCTGCACCTAGGGTTATGTATTTTTCTAAAACTCTCCAGATTACCTGATGACCCCAGGTTTGGGAGTTACAAGTATATCCTTCTTTCATTCAACTCTTTTCAATGGGCAAGAATACTGAACTTCTCAAACCCTGACTCAAAATATGTAATGTAATTAATTCTCTCAATTAACATTTGTAGGAGGCCTTTAATTAGATGTTGACTCTAAACAATTAACAAGGAAGAGTTCCCATTGTCAGCCTGATAGGACAAAAGCCAACCAATTGGAAATACTGTTTCTGTTTTTGTTGCTGTTTAGCGGAGACAAAATTCTAGGGAATCTTTCTACCAGAGTGAGCATTATGCAGTTTAAGACTTATTTCTTATGCAGAATGTAGACTAAATGGGTGATTATGGAAAAGAGCCAGCAAAATAACTCAAAAGTAATTTTGAGAGTCCAAAGAAAGGGTTAGGACAACTGGTGTCATGTTTATGAAAAATTTGATATTTGAAGAACTTGATTAATAGCATCTTTTGGCAGTGTGATAAGAAGGTTATTAATGTGTTATTGTTGTTATTTTCTAAGATGTATTATTTTCAAGTTGTTTTCCTAACCTACATGTGATTGTGTGGGTGTACCACTTCTAAGAGCCTATTGTTAGATTTTCAGCAATTTTGTGGGCTTGGTGTTAAATGTAGTCACTATTAAAAATTGAATTAGATTACTATTAAATTTACTCACATTTAAATTATAGTAAAACCAAGAGTAATGGATACACTTTAATATCCTAATTATTTTACGTTAACTATTTCCTGTGTTTTTTATGTTAGTTATGCATGTTGTGTCTCTGTGGTGGAAATACTATATCCATGTGCCCATCTCTTCCCAACTCTACATTCAGTGATGCCCCATTGCAAGGGTGACCGTGGTCACAGTCGGAGCATTTATACTACAGAAATTGGAAAGCACCACAAATCCTGACCTGGTTTATTGTTTTGCTCATTATCTGTACATTGTGAATAGTACCACAAATTGAAAAAATACCTTTTCTAGTATTTGAAAACTATTCACCTTAGAAAAGTTGTTCATATCATTTACACATCAGTGAAGTTCTGATACAACTTTTTTTTGATATTTCACTTTTATCTAACAAAAATATCCAGTCATATTCATTTAGGAACTACTGTTGTTTGTCAGTTGGCAATGATTAGATACAGATAACACAGTTTGGCAAAATACATTGAAAGCATTTTGTAACAATCACCTCTGTGGGACTTATAACGATGACTATTGTGTATTTTGTTTCTATTTGTAAATTGTGTGCTATGCATCCTTTAAATCAGGGATTCCCAAATGACAGTCTAAGGGGAAAAATGGGCCTGAGACCTGTTTCTGTAAGTAAAATGTCGTTGGGAGAAGGTCATGTTCATTCATTTTCACAGTGTTCGTAGCTGCTTTTGTGCGGCAATGGGAGGACTGAGAAGGGGCAACACAGCTGTTCCGACCCCAACAGCCTAAAATATTTACTGTCTCATCCTTTTCAGAAAAAGATTGTCAACCTCCCCTTATGCCAATAAAAGTTATTTTAATGACACGTATGGACATATCCACTCCCAGTTTTGCTGGTCTGAGAGCTGTCTGTTCAACATTTTCCAGCATATCAGGGAGCTCCCGCGATTGCCACACATACACACCAACTCCGCTTATTGCTGCTCGCTGCTAATCCTTCATCACTCCTTTCAAACGCACTCTCTAAACATCCATCAGCCTAACATGCTGTATTAGGCCTCACAGAAGCCTTCAATCTCTCTTCTACTGACGACCACAGAAGTGAAATGATTAACGACAGCCCACACAACTTGAACCTTAAAGTTCGGACGTCAACTTTGTTACATAACCACACAGCTGATGCCTCTGAAAAGCTGGCTGTTCATTGTGCCCCCAACTCCCTCCCTAAAATATACCAGCTCCTGTAACTGAGGAAAGACGATAGAGCTATTTCCAAGACACAAATATTTGAATGCAAATGAAAGTTCTCTGCTCTGTTTCACATTACTTTTGGAGGAACATATACGGTTTAGAATATAGTCCTTTTTGATTAACCATTGTAAAATGTATTCTTTCTTTTTCATTCACAATTCGGTGCCTTACCTTGTTAGAAAAAAATGTATTTACATTTCCAAATCAATCTATAAAACAAATGACCAAAAATGAAAATTCTATTGTTCATGAGCAAGAATAATTTGAAGGTTTGTACACAGAAGTACACGTGTAATTTCTCTCTTTTGATTTTACTTTTTGTGTACTTTCTGTGCTTAGGTTTAAATAACATCTTTCTTGCTAATTCATTGGAACAATGACTGAGTATATGCCTTCTAATCATACATGTATTATAAAATTAACAAGAGTTTCGAGGGTTGATAATCAGTTCATCAAAATAGGGTTTGACCTTCCAGACTTTGGAGGCTCTGTACACCATAGCTAATTTTCAAGCCCTGATCCATTACAAAAGATTTGGTAATTGAAAAATGGCAATATTAAGTTCTAGTCTGTTCCACTGCTAGACTACCAAATTAATTGCAACCTTTTAACAAATTAGACTCTTATCAAATAATTTTATTAACATTATAAAAGCACTCCATGTCTTTCATGATATTAATTCTTAAATTGACTTGAAATTCCATATTTGGCATAAAAGTAAGTCTTTTGGTATCTAAATGAGGTGCTCAGTAACTAAGAATGTCTCTGTAGGCAGCACTGAGTCTAACTAAAATGTATTACACAGTTATCTAATTTTTTAGCTTTCTAATTTCTGATAAAATTAGAGATAGATTAAGATATATGCTGAAAATAATGATAATAATAATTTACAATACATCTTGAAAAGGAAAAATCGGCCCATTTAAATAAAACTATTCTTAAAGATTCTGATTTTAGTAAAAATAGAATTGTGAGAAGTAACAATCTCAAATAAAAGTTTCTTATGTTTCTGATCAGACCCAATAAGTACTGTTATGGTAAATTTCCTTTTAAGTGAAAGGTACATTTTTTTACTATCTCTTATTTGTATGCTTTGTACTCATGTCTCCTTCAAAAGTAATTTGTTTTTGGCTGCATTACATTGTCCTTCCTTGTTGCCTTTATGCTTCCATAGTTATTTGAATACATTTGAAGGATTTTATTTACCAGTTAAACAGCATCAACTTATTACTATAAAATTCTTCTTTTTTGAAAGCCTTCCTAACACTTGCTTTTCATTGGATTTAATAATTTTGTGCATGCTTTTAAAATTCATGGTTGGATAATCATGCTTTATTGTACTTTCTTAGTAATAATAGTGCTTCCTTAGCATTTGTTTTCTACCTTTCGACTATACATTGTGAAATAAACTGTAGTTTCTGCATTTTGGTATTGAATTAGGTCCTCCCAGATGGGCATCAGATAATTCTTTTCCTGTTTTTTAATATTTGTCTTTTCACTCCCTTTCTTTCAGTAATTATTCTTAAAATTATTTCTCTAAGAAAGTTTCTTTTGAAAAGAAGAAAGTATGCTTCTACCTTGAAAATGTAAAAAAGGTCCAAAATAAATGTTTCTCCCATAATAAAAAATATTATATTAATTTTGTTAGTTTTCTTTGAGTTAAAAAGGATGTCTTAATATTTTTTGAAAATTTTTATTCCCAGGACCAAACACATGCATGGAAATAATGATAAATTACTTTGCTACTTTTTACATTGTTATATATAGCAATGATTTATAAATATGGAGTAAAGTAATGGCACTTGCTATCGTTAAACATTTTTTATTGCCATCAAAAATTTGAGAGAAAAAATTGTTAGGAGAGACTTAAATTTTCAACAACCAATTTTTGTTTATTCAGTTATAGTAAGTACTTGTTTAGTTTATATTTTCCCTTTATTTGACTGCTTTTGACAGATTGGAAGTTCTTTCAATGTGTCCCCAACATGAAATCAGAACTAGTTGAAATCCAAAAGCCAATTATTTATATTTAACATGGGAATCAAATTATATATTGATGGGAAGTAAGGGAAATAAAACGAAACTGTTCTTTGGGGTTACTTTGACAATATTAACACAAATAAGATCCACCAGATTTACTGAGTTTATCAATTATTTCATTTCATAAAACAAATGTATTCAGAAGTGGACTTCTGAGAATATTGAACATTTGAAACTCACAGACACAAAAGTTGTGTTTTCTGATCCTTGCTTCTGAATTATCCCTGATAAATAATATTCTTAAGTGAAAAGTTGAATCTTATATAATCAAACAAAAACATTTCTGCACTAACAACCTCAACGTTTGGTTTGGTGTTATTGAAGACAAATAAATCCTTTCTATTATTTAAAACAGAAACTTATTTGTGTGATAAAGTACATTCCACCAGGTATTCAAGATATTTCCATATAATTTTAGGGAATTTATCCATACAGCCTTCTCTCTATTACCTCCAATGCTCTTTAAATAGTCAACACACTTTTTTTTTTAATTGTCAGAAAGACCTTTAAAAAAAGAGTAGCCAGTAAGATGTTTGCTATTAGGAAGTAAATGAAGATGTTGGCTTGAACTTATTCCCACCCACCACCCTCTCTGTGGCAATGCAGCAAGAAAATAAACTGGTGGAGCTTAGAGGGTGTGTATGAGGCTGTAGATTCCCTCTGCACAAGGGGGGAGTGCAGAAAGGGCTTGGCACTGTGGACTTAAAACTTCCTGTGCAGAAAAGGGAATGCATAATGTGGTTAGAAGAGTATATGAGGGTCCTGAACAGAAGTTGTATTTGTGTGGTATGTTAAAGTTTTTGTTGTCTCTATAACATTTAAATTTGTATCTAGAATAAGTAAACAGAAAACTGAAAATAGCTAAATATAAATAAGCACATCCTTAAGGGAATTCAGTAATCAGAGGGAAGAAAGACAAAGTTAAATACATAACAGGAAGTATGCATTAATTTGAATCATGGAAGCACTAAAAGAGAAATTTGTAATAACTTTAAAAGTTATGAAAAATCTTGATAATATAATTAGAGTAAGAGAGAAAGACTTTCTAGAGTTTGACTAATGATTTTAAAATTTAGAATTTTCTTAGAAGACCTGAAAAGAAATCAGTCTCTGCTGAAACTCTAGTTGTTATTGTGAAAGATCCAGTGAAGATTGTTTCCAGAGGAAAAAATAGATACATTTTAGAGGAGTGAATATAAAAGAATTGCAATGTACTTCTGGAGACTTGAATATGTAAATAATAGGAATTCTAGGTGGAAAATAAAAGGATTGAAAGGATTGAATAATGAAATAAATAAAAACTCCAGAATATTTCCTTGGGTTAAACAAAGTCTTAAATCTGCAAATAGAAAAGGCTCATTACTTTATTAGAATAATCCAGTTTAGAAATACGGTTAAAATTTTCCAATTCATTTTATTAAGTTCAACTTAACACTAAAACCTGATAAAGATCACTTAAAAAAAAGAAAATTATATGTGAGTTTTTATTTTTAAATTATAGAAAATATTGTAAATAGATTTTCAAATTAAACCAAATAAACTAGCACAATAAAAATAGATAATTCAGATTAATAGAATAACAATCATTTGCATTTTGCATGACCTAGACATCCTCCCTTAGGTGATATCAATGTAATAAATACCACATTTGAGGAGCACTGGTGCTAGGGCAAGATCACTGGATTAGGAGGTTAGTGACCCAATTCTCACTCTAACATCAGGTCAGAGAAAGACAATTTCAAGCAAGAGGCATAACTTTGAGCAGTATTCCTCAGTTTATTCTACTCATTAGCATTCAAATAAGAGACACCCAGCCCCAGCTCCATGAAATTAAGTACCATGGAATACCATGGAATCAATTAAGAATTGATTTTTGTACGATATCATCATAATTAATATCTAAGACTCTATGACTGACAAAAACCACTTTTCACCTCCTTGGAGGTAATAACTACCACATTGAAAATGCATGCCTGAAAGGAAAAACAGTGGTAACATTTCCCCAAACATGGGAAACTAGACTGCATAATTTGTGCTAGTGGGGGCCTGTGTTCAGGCTCTCCCCTAAAAAAAGAGAGAAAGAAAACAGGGCAAGTGAGAGTACAATGAGGAGAACAATGGAGTGATGCTTGGGAGCGTATCAGTTTTCTTTTTGTATACCTTTGACTTGTCAAATTACTTTCCTCAAGCAATTAGTACTCTTGTAGCTTGATATTTAAAAAATGTAAAAAGTGAGATAAGTGGAAGGACATGGATAAGTTATAGAACTTGCAAAATACAAGTGCATTTTATATTATTTATGTTATAGAAAAACAGGTGTTTGGTCCTCTTGAGGGAGCTGCATTCGAAAAACAACCAACCAACCTAGGAAACTAATTTCTCTGTAGGTCTCAATTTTAAGTTGTCTGCCATAAAAAGTCATTGCTTTTATAATAAGAGCAAAATTACATAACATGAGTTTGAATATTACTTAGATTCTACTGAGCTTGGAGTAATAAAATTACCCATGTGCATTTTAACTCTTAACCTGATATTTGTAGGAATTTATATACGTCTATAATTGTCCTTTGGAAACATGCAGTAAGCTGATTTAGGAAGAGTGTAATAATTTTCTCTTTTACATATATATATATAATTTGAGTTGGTTATTGTTGGCACATTTACATTGTAATTCTACATATATTTTGCAGATTTATGATGGAAAAGATAAAACAACTCATCTATTAGGTGCTTTTACTGGTGCATCTCTGAGAGGACTGACACTTAGTAGCACTTCAAATCAGCTCTGGCTAGAATTTAATTCTGATTCTGAAGGGACAGATGAAGGCTTTCAACTTGTCTATACCAGTAAGTATTTGGGAAGAATAAAGTTATCAAACATTAATGCTGAATATTGGTTAAATAATTAAAGTACATGAGGTGAAGTGAAATCCAACATTTGATCATCGATTTGCAGTATGGAACTCCCTTCTAAATATATGATTTTATTTGACCCTAACAACAATCCCATAAATCACAGGTATCCTCACATTTGCTATTTTACATTTGAAACAACTAAGGTTCAGAAGCTAAGTAATCTGTGACTTTGAGCTTATTTATTTATTTTCTAAATGGCACTATTCTCCTCATTGGATATTTAAGAAATACACAATTAAACTTTTTGGTAGCTAGAACTTCAATATTTCAGCTCTCACTGTAATTGCAAAAACAGACACAATACATGTGTAACCACTGTAGTTAGATAGTCATTGATGACAAATGATAGTTTTAGGTGATTTTACAGTAAAGAATAGCTAAGTTTTTGTTTTGTTTTGTTTTTGTTGAACTGCTTTATTAAAAATAACTTCATACAAGCCTATTCTATGATATTGAAGTCAACTATTCTAACAGTTAACAAGTAGCAGTTCAAAGACTGAGAACCAGGTAGCTTACTTCAATTGTTATATGAATTTATTTTATCAGTGTCACAATATAAGAAACAGACTAATAACATCCATGTCCAATAAATTGTATTCAAATAATATATTTATTGAGTTTCTACACTAAAACACTACTTAAAAGTAAAGCACATGTAAAACTGAAGTGGTTACATGTTTTTAATAAATTTGCCATCTACCAGATCAAGTCAGTTCTTAAAAGCTTATATTATTTATTTAATATAGCAAAATAAATTAAGTAGCAATATCCAGAAATCTTTAGTACTAGAATATTTGGAAACAAATCTAATGACCCCTATAAATTTTCTAAAGAAGTTAGATGCATGGAAACTCACAGTAACTGTGAAATTAAAAAGGTTACATCATTTAAGTTATTCACATAGGATTCTAAAGGGAATCTAAATCAAATTATCATTTCTGAAAATAGTCTTCCTTAATGTTATGAGGAGTAGTAGATAAGAGAGTATAATGATTCATTATATTAAAATATCCTTGTGCATAATACTGAGAGATTATTCTTGCTCCCTGATTATCTGAAGGCTTTTTCTACTTGTTCTTTAATTGTTACATCATTAACATTAAGAAAACATAAATTAACGAAATAAATGTTGAATGCCTACTTTAAATTCCTGAGAACTGTTTTATAATGTGATTTCTGATGAAGTCCTTCCAAAGACAAATGAAATGCAAGTAATATGTGTTACAAATATTACTGTGTGATGGACTAAACTAACAGTATTGAGGATTTTTGTTCAAATATAATTAATGTGATCTCTTCAGAAAGGAAAATATTTTTAAATCTACTTTCCTCTTCTTCTTTCTCTGTTTTCAAACAGGGCTGCTGACATTTTTCGAGTCATGGCTTGGTGTTTACATAATAGTCTTTCTTTGTTCTGCATCATTTTGCATTTATCCATGTCTAAAATGTTAATGGGTTTCATAGAGGAAATCTAGATTTTCTTTTCTGTTTTTTTAAACTCTGTGTAACTTGAGATTATTCATGCAAAGATATAGTGCATTGCAGGATGTATCTGGATTTTTCTTTAACTGAGTTAATTGGGGTGGCATACCTGGATTTTTCAATTGTATGGGGTGCATGGGTGTCTGGAATGAGGAAAATCATGGACTTTCTTGTCATTAGCATGAGCTATTGGGTGTCAAAAAAGAGAAAGAAACCTTAAAAAGCAGATATTTGAAGTCACCCTTCTGTTTAAATGACTCAAGTTGGTCATTATAGAACGTATGTCTTTATGAAGATGGGAAGCTAAAGATTTTCAGAAGAGGGTATAAGGCAATTATTTTTAAAAGGACAGATGTACATCTATAAATGTGTGTTTATATCTACAACTAATATAATAGTTATCACACTGTATGGCGGCTATATTTTTTCAAACATATTGTGAATAGTTTTTTGTTTTTTTCCCTTCATAATGTTTTTAGTTCAATTGCATCATTTTCCATATTCTTAATAAGTTAACATGTGATCTTAATACTGAGGTTACAAAATGCCTTTGTGATACAGAAGATTCTACTGGGCCACATATTTCGAAATTTCATAAAATTATTAGAAGTAATAATGAATTTCCTAACATGAGAGAATTTGCTAAGGTGTTCGCTTATAGAAAAAATGAAAAAGAACATGTATTTTTGTGTTTGAATTCCTGAGTCCAGTCATTCCTAAGTCTAACTCTTCCCCTGCCATTAAGAGAATCTGAGACAGGAGAGAGAACGTTAGGATAAGGCAGGTCAGGTATAGGTCCATGAATTAGGTAGTATTAAAGGTAGGGTTAGTAGGTCACAGAAAGAAATGGGAAGTACTCCAGGCAAAGAGAATAGAATGAAGAAAGGCACGGCGATGAGAAAGAACACATTAAGTACATTCAAGGCATGTAATACAATTCAGATGAATCCTACTTCCATAGATTCTCACAGTTTAGTCTGAGCATAAAGAAGTCTTTCATGACCTCCCTTGTCTAATGACACACTATTTAATGAAAGTCACTTTCTATCTTAATACTGTCTGTTTTGTTGACTTAACAACACTTGCTGTTTGTGGTTATTTTCAGTTTTGGGTAGACAGAATCTCATTTGACTGAGATAAAAATGAAGAAATGTTTTAGAAAAGGCCATTAAGCTTTATTTTGTTTCAATTGTCCCACTGGTCCATTTGTTAATTACAAATAGCAGAATGTCTGAGAGGCTGCTTTTGGCTTTAAGTAATGAAGAACCTAACCATGGCTTAAACAACAATGGTTTATTTCTATTTTTAATATGAGACAAAGGATAACAAAGAAGGTGCATAGGTTTTGATTCAACTGTTCAATTTAGTCAATAAGGGCCCTGCCCCTGTCTTGCTGCTGTGGCCTCCCCAGTGTTTTCTGTCTGTCCTCATGCTTGTTGTGACATGGTCACAGATGGATACATTCAGGGCAGGAAGGAAGAGGGAACAGGCAGTGCCAACCACACGTGTTCGTTTATTAGGGATGACAATCATCTGTCAGACATTCTCTAATCTCTCTTTGTCTACAGCTGGGCGTGTAGCTTTGCCCCAATTTTCCAGCACAGCACACCAGAAAATTAAGTGTTTGGCTGACTAAATTATTTGTATTAGACCATCACGATACACTGCCTGATATGATTCTATTTCTGCTGGGGACAAAACCAGGAGTTTGTTATTGAGAAAGAAGTGAAGAAGAGATATTAAAAAGACAACTTAGAGTATCTACTATTAGGTTCAGCTGTAACAGACATTCCAAAAAAGGATGTTCAAAGATGTTGTATTATCATATGTTTCCACTGTCACTGGTGTCGTGGAAGCCCAGAGCATCTTGGGTGTTTAGGAAAGAAAAGCATTTGGTTTACTCATTACTAATATTAGCTTTACTACAGTAAGAAGACAGTGAACTTCTCTCACTTTCCTCCAACAATAAATAAAATATATACATACCCAGTATAAAAATGCTCCATCACACTGGAGGGGAGAAAATGTCCTATTCCTTGACGTTATAAAGCAAATTAAGTTTCTTCTGTCTTCATCCTTTAGAATTGTCAAGAATAATCTTAGTTAGTGTTTTGTGGAGAAATTCTTTTTCTCCCTATTAAGTTTCTCAGTCAATCCTAGTTTGATTATACCATTGAAGTACAGACAGATACGCTGTTTGAATATAAAATCTCTGCTGCACTTGGTCAGACCTTGACTGTACCAGGCAGGGGATCCCACTGCTCTTCATCCCTCCGGCCTCTCAGAAGTAATTACTTCCTTGAGTCAGATCACTCTTCCATTCTCCTAAAAATAATGGCAGCAATTACTCTTGCCCTTGAGAAATCTGAAACTTACCCCAAATAAAGTTCTAGATGAAGCATATTTTCAAGTGCTTTGTATAACACAAATTAGTGGTTAATTTCCCTCTGAGCGATGAAGATGTAGCTATCTTTCCTAGAGGGTGTAAAGGAGTAAAGTGAGAAAAATTACCATTCCTTTTTCTAAAGCTGAAAGAACAGATCAGACATTAAGGTCTCAATAGAGTATCTTGCTAAAACATCACTCTGCTCTGGATAACTGTCTACATAATTGAACTTGGGAAATCCTGATGAGATACTCTGACCAGACTCCCTTAGCCTCTCAATGCACATTTCAAAAATGCATTTCTAAACCTAGTCTCCTTTGCTGTATTTCTCTCCTTAAAGGCTACATTATAAAAAATGTCATTTTTATTTGGTGACTTGTCTTATCTTCCCTTTCTCTCCTCTACTAGAACTAACTTATTTATTGTTGAAATCATTTATTAATTTGGTTATAGGTTTAAATTTTATCTTTTCCCACTGAAATGTTTTATGGTCTAGGAATAAAGAAAACAGTGAACAAGACAAAGTATATGCCCATGTGGAGCCAACTTTTTTATTGCGATGAGACAGAAAATATGGACATGAACAAAACATAAGAGAACTGCAGTTAGAATTAGCTTCTATCTGGACAACGGATAGATAGAGTGAAGGAGATGGGGCTCCTGTAGCTGGTTAGCTCAGGGACTCCATCTCAGATGAAGTATCACCTGGATTGACCCTTGGGTTATAAAAAGGGGCAGCACTTTCAGATCTGAGGGTAGAGGGCTCTAGGTGATGCAAGATGCAGAGGCCTGGGCGAGGCCTGCGACTGAGCTGTTTACCTGGAGCCTGATGAGAAAGAAGAACAGGACACCGTGGAAGCTAGGCTGGAGAGAGATGGGCGGAAGTAGGGGTCTTGGGTTGTATTTAAAAGGCACACAAAGACTCTTAACATTACCATATTAAATATAAAAGTTTAAAACAATAGCTTGCATTTATCTGCCACCTGCTAGATACAAGATATAAACCTGTGAGTGAGGTCCTGTTACGCCCCATGAGAAGAGGAAGAAGAACAAAGCGCAAGGTCACATAGCTGATAAATGCAGATACGGAAACCAAATGGGAGGGGTTCCGCTTCCGAAATCTATGCTCTTAGTTACTAGGCTCTGTTACTCCCAACCTGTTGGAGATGTTTTAGTTTTAAAATTCCATGAATGAATACTTTTTGTTAACCAATGATAATAAATGTTAATGCAATTCTTCCCAAAGATACTTTTGTCATTTTATGCCTGAGAGCCTGAATGCTTTCCTATTGGTAAGTGATCTGTAGGACTTAACTCCTAGTCTCTCTTATGGTGTTTATCAAATTTTTAAACTCTGTTTCTTCATTGTAGATTCTCTTAGCTCTTTATTTGCAGTTACTCCATTTCAGTAGAAAGGAATTAGGTATTTTAAACGATCCACTGCAGAGTTAAATTGTTTCCTTTTAGATCATGGCATAGTCTTTTCTAAAGCTGATCTGGTAAATGTCCGGGATGGCCTTTAGGCAGTGCCTCTGGGTTCAGATGTCCCCTTGTTATAACTTCTGTACATTTTACTCACTAAAAAGCCTAACCGAGACATGTGTTAGCACAAAGGGAAGAGTTCAGATATATTTGGACTCTTTTAGGCTTCCCAGTTTTTTGTTTGTTTGTTTGCTTGAAAACATTAATAAGCCACACAGAATAGGGTCATTTTAATTTTTATATTCAAATTCAAGATGGGCATTAGCTAATGTGTGATGCCTTTTCTTGTGTGCTAGCCTTATAAATAGGTAAGAAGGTAATTGCTAGGGGGAGAGGGGTAAATTCTTTTACATTACCTTTAAGGTAATGTAAAAGAATATAATAAAGATTAAATTTTAAAATGAACCCTTTATTTTAACTACCAGTACCTTATTAGCAATGTTAACTGTGAAAATTAATCAGATGACCAGTTAACTCTAGCTTTATTCTTAGTATATAATGTATTTAGTGCAAAGGCAAGTAAAAAAAAAATAATTAAATTACAAGGGAGCAACAGAGTTACACCAGGTATTCCTAAATAGCCTATAAACAAATATAACCACTTAAAACAAATATTTTTGGCATTCCCTTTATTCTTTAAATCTTAAATTAACCAAATAATACAGGAAATATCAATTAATGATACATTATGTAGCAACAGGTATTCTAACTATAATATTAAAGAAATTTTTCTTGATTATCTATTTACATGGACAATATTGGATATAATTTCTTCTTACTTGAATGACAAGAGTCATTAACATTTTCACAGCCTGCACATCCCAAGAGCTTTTGTAAATTTTGAACTTAAGTTTCACACTCCTACAAATTTACTCTTTACATAAAATTTAATTTCTGGCAGCTGAGGACATATAGGAGTATCAAAACTGAAATAGCTATGTTGGAGAAAGATTTCTAAAACCAAATATACAAGCAGAAAACCTGTCCACAATCAGGAGCGTTCCTGCCCTCCTCAGCACGTCCTGAAGGGCAGAGGTTAAAACCTGCCAGCTGCGTTTCCCGTGTTCCTGCCAGTGAAGATCTCTGCGCAGAATCTGCCACGTGAAGGCAGCCCTGTGAAACTGGAAGGGGGACCGCGGAGAAGCCGTTATTGGCCTCCCGCACCTTCAGGCAGCAGCGCGCAGCTGGCAGGTGCACGTGCGTGGCGGCAGCTCCCCGGAACTCGGTTTCCTGGAAGCCAGCTGCGGTCTTCTGACCTTCACTCCCCCACACGTCATATTTTCCCTCTGGTTTTTTTGTATTGAATCTTAGCGACTCAGAATATTTAGGAGCTCCTGTTTTCTTGACCAAGCCCCAGTCGTTAAATATATTTTTAAATTTCTCTATAACAAACATAACCACAAAAAATAAAAAGATAAGGCATTTTAGGAGGTATTATATATAGGTTTATATGTTTTAATATATAATATGTTTTATATGTTTTTTCATATATATGAAAAACATACACTGCGAAAAAAATTCTACAAGTGAATAAGAAAAATACTTCTGAGAGAAAATTGTATAAAAGAAAATTTCACAGTAGAGGATACTCCTGTGACCAATATACAAAAGTAATAAATGCTTAATAGAAATTAAGAAATGAAGAGTAAATCCCAAGTAATATGCTATTGCACATTCACAAAATTGGTGAAAATTGGAAAACCTATACAATACCAAGTGTTGATGACAGTCTGAGTAGCTTGAAACTCTTTTATCTTTCATATATATGCATTGGTAGAGCCACTTAGAAGAGTAATTTGGCAATACCAGTAAAATATTATTAATATATGTATCTAGATTGCACCACTTATCAGTTGGCCAAATACCAAATGGCTGATGGTTAAAAAGAAAATTTCAGGAAAAGCTGAATATCACCATTCCTGAATGATGTATATACACAAACATTTTTCTCAGAACTTTATACATAGGATTTAGAGTGTCAGCATATTAAAAAAAAATCTTTACCTTACCTCTTCTTTCTCCAGCCTAGAATAAACAAATAAATCAAAAATTTCCACAATCTTTTGTTTGTTTGTCTAAATTCTTCACTTCTACAAGCTAAAAATTGTAAGGACTGTCTTCTGAAAGCTTTCTTCTAAAGTTCTGTAGTTTCAAAATTTGATATGCTTTATATAGTTTGATTAGTGAAAATGTGCATCAATATTTTATTCACTTGATTAGTGAGAAAAAGGAATGTGTAGTTATTCTTCAATAGTTTCTATTTATACTCCCATTATATTCTTCATTAGGTCTGAATCAAAAAGAATCATCACAGCTATTGTGTATGTCATGGATTATTTCCTGCTTGTGAATTTTAAAAGAGCAAAGTTGATATTCTGCTTTATATGCATCCTAATATAAACATAAAGAATTCTAAAATAAGTCTTTTTTTTCTTTCAAGACTAATAGCCTAAATGAAATTTAATGCCTGAATATTAAATATAATTCTTAAAGATTACTCTGCTACAGATTATGAATTAAATCCACCAAAGGGTTCTATAGAGATTATTTATGATAGAATAAACTTATTCTCATTTTTTCTCCTTAGAATGGGTAAAGGTCATCAAAGGGTACCAACTTCCAGTTATAAAATAAGTTCTAGGAATGTAATGTACAGCATGGTGATTATAGTTCATTGTGTTGTATTGTAAATTTGCAAGTTGCTAAGAGAGTAGATCTGAAAAGTTCTCATCACAAGAAAAATAATTGTAACTATATTTGGTGATGGATATTAATAGGACTTATTGTGGAGATCATTTCACAATACTGTATATACAAATGTTGAATCATTATATTGTATACCCGAAACTAGTATGTTATATGCTAATTTGAAAAACAACAACTTGTAGTCCTGCCTGGTGTGGCTCAGTGGATAGAGTACTGGCCTGGGAACCAAAAGGTAGCTGGTTCTATTCCCAGTCAGGACACATGCCTGAGATGAGGACAGGTCTCCAGTAGGGGGTACATGAGAGGCAACCACACATTGATGTTTCTCTCCTGAAAGTTTGGGACAAAAATGTGGGTGCTTGTTATACATGGCAAAATATGGTAATTCAGAACATTTGCAAGCTCTTAGTAGGGAGAGACCAGTAAGGGATTGAGGAGGGACACAAACAGAACTTGAACTTGTTTTGCAATATTTGTCCTTTTATTAATAATGTTAATGTGAATATTAATCAATTATTGTATTAATCTGAAAATGAATCTTAATTAAAATTAATATCAATCTGAAGCTACTATGACTCTTGAATGTCATAGAGTGAGATGATAGTTACATTATCCTTTCTACCCCTTTGTAGGATTCCAATTAAAACTAAAAACTAAATTAGAAACACTTAAAAAATACAGTACATGTGGCAGGAAAGGCATTAGATCTCAGTTTCAGTTATTCAGCAAGTTAAAAGGATTCAGGTCACAGGACTTTTCCGTTACTTTTGTACTCTAGAAATTTTCATTTCATCAGACTATCAAGTTTCACAAGGAATGGGGGATATTTATAGCATATGTGATTTTTCATACAAGTCTTTATTTAATTGTAAGTTTTAAGTAGAGCTTTTCAATGAAAAGACTGGCAGCTGAATGTTTCCGTAAGATAAGACAGTTCTGAATATTTATGAATAAGCAACAATAATTCCACCAAATTGGACTAAGTTATGTTGTACTTTGTAGTTTATGTACTATTGTCCATGTGCATTTTTATCTACAATGCAAAGTATTAAAAATTCTCTTAATTTACAAAGAATGTCTCCATTTTACCTCATCATCAACAATTGCAGACTACATTCACAAAATATTCAAATTAAGGAAGGATGCATTTGGTAATAATCCTTGAAAAGATAGCTTGATTTCCATTTTTGATTGATGATATGTGGTGAAACTCAAAAGTGGTTGCATCTTGAATAAACAGAATATTATGTCTGGTAGAAGGAATGTGATCTTGCAATTTTTCAGCAGGGACACTTTAAGACTAGTATCAAATATGCAGATCCATGCAAAGTAATGTGTCCTGAAATTTTAAAGTTACAACTTCTGCTCTTTCTACTTCTATATTTGAAAGCCTGACTTTCTTGATCATGTATCCTTCATGTTTTTTTTTTATTGTTTCATGAATTTCAGTTTCTCATCAGCATTATTTTAGTGTCTTTTCTAGTTGACGCCTGGAGATAATTGCCTCTAAGAATCCAAATGCACTCATGAACATTATTGAACACCTGTGTGCCAGGATTTGTGCTGAGTGGGCATTGTGGGAAAGAAAAAAGAATCATTCCAGTTTTAGGGAAACAAAAGAAGCAAATGATTGTAAATGAATTAAAATGTACAGAGTGATTTTATGGATTAACAGAGGAGGGAATGATTAAGACCCGCTAAAAGAGACAAGGAAGGGATCCTTTCTTTTTTTTTTTTTCCCCTCCAAGAGCTAATGTATCCCTTACTATACAGACAAAGTAGTATAACCTCCTTACTTTAAGCTTACAAAGTTTTGGTGATTTTAAGAATGTTTTGATACTCTAAAAATCCAATGATGTAAATTAGTTATTTGACATCAGTGAAATAATTCACACATTTTTTCCTTTCTAGTTCAAGTTTAGACTAATTTGGTCAAGGATCTGTGCCTATAAAAGTGATGCAAATCTCTTTTTGATTGTCATATGATTTAAGACACAAAACTTTTTCTTGTCTCCAACATTATGTGTCTTAAAATCACAGATTTCCCTCATGAATGAGGCCATATAAAATATTCTTTGTTTATTGGCATTGGAATACAGTTGTTTTCATTATCCTACCACATTTCCCCCACTCCACCCACTCCCACCCTCCATACTTCCCCCCTTTGTCTTTGTTCATGTTCCTTTATACATGTTCCTTGATGACCCTTTCCTTTCTTCCCCACATTATCCCCCCTCCCCTCTGGTTACTGTCAGTTTGTTCTTTAATTTGATGTCTCTGGTTATATTTTGCTCACTTGTTTGTTTTGTTGATTAGGTTCACTTATAGGCAAGATCATATGTTATTTGTTTTTCACCACCTGCCTTATTTCACTTAGCACAATACTCTCCAGTTCCATCCAAGCTGTGCTGTCGTGAAGCATAGTGGTTCCTTCTTTCTTTCTGCTGCATAGTATTACATCATGTAATGTATCACAGTTTTCTGATCCACTCATTTACTGATGGGCACCTAGGTTACTTTGAACATTTGGCTATTGTAAATTATGGTGCTATAAACATTGGGCTGCATAGGTTCTTTTGATTTGGTGTTTCAGGATTATTAGGGCATAATTCCAGCAGTGGAATTGAAAAACAAAGTAGGATGAATCATCATATCTGACATCAGACTATATTACAAGGCCACAGTAATCAAAACAGTCTGGTACTGGCATAAGAACAAACACATAGATCAATGGAACAGAAAGGGAGCCCAGAAATAAACCCAAGTCTCTATAGCCAATTAATATTTGACAAAGGGGGAAGAAGCATAAAATGGAATGAAAATAGCCTCTTCAACAAATGGTGTGGGGAGATCTGAACAACTACACGCAAAAAAATGAAATTTGACCACCAACTTTCACCATACACAAAAGTAAATGCAAGATGGATAAAAGACTTAAATGTAGGTCATAATAACATAAAAGTCCTAGAGGAGAACATAGGCAGGAAAATCTCAGATATTACACACAGTGATATTTTCACAGATATGTCCCCTAGAGCAAGGGGCATAAAGAAAAGAATAAACAAATGAGACTTCATCAAAATAAAAGCTTCTTCATGGCTTAAGAAAACATCAGCAAAGTGAAAAGGGAACCACCGTATGGGAAAATATATTTGCCAATGATACCTCAGACAAGGGTTTGATCTCCCCAAAATACAAAGAACTCTTACAACTCTATTTCAGGAAGACAAACAATCCAATTAAAAATGGGCAAAGGACCTGAACAGACACTTCTCCAGGGAGGACATACAGAGAGGCCAGAGACATATAAAAGGATGCTTTACATCACTAGCCATCAGAAAGATGCAAATTAAAACCACAGTGAGACCATTTCACACCTGTCAGAATGGCCACCATAAACAAATCAATAAACAAGTGCTGTTGAGGTTGTAGAGAAAAGGGAACTCTATCTAGTGCACTGTTGGTGGGAATGCAGACTGGTGCAGCCACTGTGGGAAACAGTATGAAATTTCCTCAAAAAAAAAAAAAAAAAAAAAAACAGAACTGCCTTATAGAATATTCTTTGTCATTCTCTAGTCTCAGAAGTCATAACTGATATAATTTTCCATTTAACTATTATTATTTTTTGTAAAATGTTAAATCTAGAACTCCATAGCTGAGGAGCTTAGGTTTTGATGACTACTGTCATGTTTGGTTTAAAATAATGAAGGATCCTTTTCTAGTTCTCAGAATCTTAACCGTTCATCATGCTCTGATTGTTAGGTTTCTAATATCCATCTTTATTATTTTTATTCGGAATGTGCACACAAGGTCTTCTGGAATTAGAGAGATCAGATTATTATTAAGGTGATGTAACAATGGCAATAATAAGCCCATCACCCCCCATTGGCCCAGCCCTTAATACTGTGGTAACAAGATGAATATCAGATAGAAAAACCTACACAAGTGGAGAAGGACAAGGAATGAAGAAAAACAGTCTTGCTCTGCTTAAAGTATAGCTGTTGCCCTGTTTTTCTGGAATGGAGAGGGAAAAATCTTTGCTTTTTTGAGATCAGATAGGAAGGACTCTAAGTTTTTATTGTAACATTTGAAATTTAAATACATCCCTCCAAAGGCCAGATTAGTCTCCTGTGTCTCTGGTTTTTGTGATCTGGAAATGTCTATAAGGTCCTGGGCATTATTTTCCCTTGAAATGTAAACACAAACTCCTCCAAGTTTGGTAACTCTCTATGGAATTCTCTTACCACTGTGAGAGTTGCAAAATAACTTACCAAGGGTTGCTCTGGCCCCAGGTCCCCAAGTTTCCAGTAAAATTAATGCAAAAAACCCCTACTCTGCAGAAACACAACATTATTACACCCCAGAGTGACAACATTTAGGAAGAAAAATATGTGTTATTTTTTTCCTGTGAGAATTTTTCAGAGCTGTAAATCTCTGGAGAAGTCAGAATATAACAATTCAGATTTCTTCAAGTTAGTTACTGTGATATATTACCTCTTGATAAAGTCTATATTAAATCTAGAGCTATTTCACATTTTTCTAAGACTACAAAAGTAAAACAGTCTGAATTTATATTTATAATGGACATATTTGTTGCTTGGAAAGTTATGATTTCACATATTTTGTCTGAATTTTAAAAGTTTGATGATAGGATCCCGGGAGTTATAATGGTCAGAATCTATTATTAGCTGCTAATCACTTGAAGCAGGCCAGAAGCTTTGTACTGTAACAAGCTATGATCTAGTCATATAGACCATGGGATATCACTTGAAAAATACAAAAAATTCTAATAAAAAATGTTCTCTAGGGCTGTTGTATCCTATCAAATTTAAACATGGCAAGAATACTACAATTAGAAAAAAAGTAATGCAACTATTAAAATAATAGGAAGAAATGATTTGTAGAATTCTATTTTTTTCTGCTAAATTTCACCTTTAATAAATTTATACTCTTCTCACAGGCTTTGAACTTTCCCATTGTGAAGATCCTGGCATTCCCCAATTTGGATACAAGATCAGTGACCAAGGCCACTTTGCTGGTAGCACCATCATTTACGGATGCAACCCAGGCTACACTCTCCATGGAAGTAGCCTTCTCAAGTGCATGACCGGGGAGCGAAGAGCATGGGACTACCCTCTGCCTTCCTGCATTGGTAGGATGCTCTTTTAGGTTTTAATGAAATATTTCTTAGGAAGTGTTAAGCAAAATGCAATGTACCTTTTCAAGTGATTCCATCTGTCTACACACAGCTCATACCTGAAATCAAGAAGTTAACGTGTCCTCACTACCTGGTCTGGTCTCCTTCTATCACCATGCATTTGACCCCGTTTACCCGACTTCTCCCCCTGCTACCTTCTTTTCTCTTGTGATAACCACCATTATCCTCTTCCCATCTATGAGGCTTTTTGCTTGTTTCTCTGTACGTTTGTTTTGCTTGCTCATTTGGTGCTTTTCTTTTCTTTTCCCATGTAGAAGTAAAACCATAAGTTCTTCTCCTTTTCTGTCTGACTTATTTCATGAGATCCATCCATGTTGTCATAGAGTATACAGATGCACTATAAAGTTGTAAAGCTGAAATTTATATAAAGTTATTAGCCAATGTTATCGCAATAGAATTAATAAACATTTAAAAATATATATGGCTAAGAAATACGCTTTTTTCAAAACCTTAAAAAATAAGTTAATGATCCTGGCTGGTGTGGCTCAGTGGATTGAGCACCAGACTGTGAACCAAAGGGTCGCCAGTTTGCAGGGCACATGCTTGGGATGCAGACCAGGTCCCTGGTGGGGGGCACTACATAGGCAACCACACGCTGATGTTTCTCTCTCTCTTTTTCTCCTTCCCTTCCCCTCTCTAAAAATAAATAAAATCTTTAAAAGATTTTTAAAAAATACAGTACAGTTGTCTTAATTTAAAAAAATGTGGACAACTGTACTTGAACAACAATAAAATAGTTTTAAAAATTTAAAAATAAAAAATAAGTTAATCAACTCAAATTTTTCAAAAGGATATTAATGGAAAGTGAATGTATCCTTTTAATAATTTTACTGATGAGAACTTATTTTGTACAATATGATGTCATTTTATTTCTCCTGTCTTGATATAAAATTTACATTACAAAAAGATATTAAGACTCATTGTATACATTTATTAAAGCACATTGAACAGATTTGTTTTAATATAAAAAAAATTATGTCCTGTATCTCCTCAATAGGAGTAGTGAGATAGATTAAAATCAGTAAGCTATTCTCAATAATTTAAAAAGTCTTTCATTATATACTTACCTTTTCAAAAATCTAAGGAAGTTCATATGTTTTTTAATGTGTATGTAGCATAACATAATTAACCACTTTCCAGAGATTAATATGAAAGTGACATCAGATACATGGCTTATGGGAAGCTAGAGAATGATCATTCTCTACCATATGAGAGATGAATTATGAACACTGGGTGTGTGTGGTAGCTGGTGGATAGAAAAGTGTTGTAAACACCTCACTTTTTCTCTTTTCCCCCCAAAATTAAATCAGTGCCTGGTGAGAATACTAGGGCAACACAAAGAATCCAACATTTTAACAAAACACTAACTCCTTGCTGGGGGAGAAAAACCTGCAGTGATTCTTCAGTCATTTATTTCAACATGGCATTTGTGGAGGCACAAATCATTGCACATCAGATTCATGTGGTTTAAATTGACCTAAATATTTTTAATAGTTTTATTGAGCTATACTTGGTACCCCAGAAAGCTGTGCATATTCATTGTATACAGTGTGAGGAGTTTGGAAACTTGCACGTTGTGAGACAAAGTTTCACGTTTCTTAGTAGTTGTCATGGATAACATAGAAATCTCCACAAAACTTGCTAGACTATATATATATATTTTTTTAAATGGAATTTTAGTCATTAAAGGCCTAGAGATTCATTGCACAGTATTTTTGATGCCATAAAACCTTTATTGGATTATTAAAACATCAATTCATGCAGAAAGCAAACATGTTTTTATCAAACAAAAATGCAACTTAGTCCTTTATTTGCAGGCAGCATCTAAATTTTGGATAGATTTTGAGGGGTATAGCTAAAATAATAATCTAAATTGATAAAGTGTGGAATTTAGAATATGAACAATAATCAGCCCACTGGCATCAGTTATGAAAAATGTAACATTGATTAATTATCTCTGAAGTTATATTTTTTATGTGTGTAGGAAACAATTTTAGAAAGTCATTAAGGGTTATAACAACATAAACCTATAAACTTGTAAGTACTGATTTGTATGCTATCCCTAAAATTAAAGGCACAAAAGAAGTTTAAAACCATGTATTTTCTATCTACTTTGAACCAAGAGGAAGACACTATTTATATTTTGGAAAAATTTTATGCAAATGGAAGGACATTTAGTCTATGATCAGAAAAAGATTTTACTTATTTTTTCAATGAATCAATGACCTTTATATTTACAAATATCCCAAGACAAAATTAATGACTTGATACTGCTCAAGATTTCATGAGAAGTGTAGTTTTGTCATTGTTTTCAATGATGGATGATCAGGAATAACCACTCAAAAACAGCTGTACACATGGTGTGTTGTGCTGATGATTTCCATGATAACAGAAGGTGCAATTCTATTTTAGGTGGTGTTCTCTACTGACAACAATTAATAGCTTTATCTCTTGGCCTAAAATTATAATTTTCTCTGTTTATTAACCTTAAATATTTGTATGCTATATTTTGGCCTCTATCAAATAAGAAACTTTAATATATGAATTATTTCTAGATAATTTTCTGAGGCTTATATATTGATCAGATAAAAGTTAATTTTTAAACACCATAGCTGGAGGAATTTAACTGGTACACCTTCCTTAAACACCTTCATTTTTATCCTGCAAATATAAGTCTTCATACAGAAATAAACGCTAGTGCTACTGCATACGACCCTGGCTCATTGGAAGTCAAGATACCAAGCAATATTTGTAGCAAAGAAATATGAAGGAAAAAAAGCTATGTTAAATTCAAGATACAACATAGCACACGTAACTCCAGATTGACCTGCAATTGATTAAAAATTAATCTAGAGAAATGAAGTATCAAATGTGTTTGCATAATAAACATATGCCAATAATAGTGATGAATTATAAGAAATGATGAAACATGACATAACATAGTTATGTAGTTCTAGTTGTTCAACAAAACTTTTGTTGAAAAATGAGGAAAACCTCAAGTGATACTGACATTTCAAATATAGATATCTTCTTATTTACTTAAAAATGACAAATTGTTATAAATAGAATTGATGTTGCGATAAAAAATAAAGTTGCTTAGTGGTGTTTGTGTGTGTGTGTGTGTGTGTGTGTGTGTGTGTGCGCGCGCACCAGGGATCTCCAGAACAACAGAATTCATACTAGATCTGGATCTGTCTATATGTCTGTCTACCTATCTATCTATCATCTATAATTGATTTTTCTAAAAAGATTTATTTATTTTAAGGGATGGTGGTGGCTGAAGTGCCCAAAATCTTTAGGAAAGACTAAAAGGTTAGAAGCTTATGCAAGAGTTTATACTGCAGTCTTGAGGGAGAGTTTCTTCTTTTCTAGTATATTCAGTTTTTGCTCTAAGGCCTTTCAATTGACTGGTTCACGGCCATCCACATTGTCAAAGGTAATCTCGTTAAGTCAACTGATTGTAGATGTCCACCACATTGATAAAAACTTCATAGCAACACCTAAGCCAATGTTTGATTAAATAACTGGGTCCTATAGCCTGGCCAAGTTGCCACATATAACTAGCCACCACAGTGCATTGAAATATAATATCTAAAACCTTGTAAACAAACTTACCTATGTGAATAAAGCTTGCAAATTTGAACTATTAGACTCTGTTGTTAGGTCTCTCCCAAATACTAAAACTTTGTCTTTGAGCTTTGCTCTGATAATAAAAACAAAACAAAACAAAAACCAAGAAGATAAATTCAGTCATTGAATTTGAGTAAAATATAAACAGTAGAGAGAACAAGAAAAATATCAGAATATCTTCAAATATTTAAGCTAATAGTAAACATTGTTTAGGTTACTTTTTAGTAGAAAATAAGCTGGAGATTTTTAAAATGTGTAACAGATGAGATGGTGTTTCCTTATTTCTTGGGTTTAGCGCTCTTGTACAGTATACTAACTAAACATTTTCTTTCTCTCTTCTTGAATACAGAGTTCTTTCTAGATTATCTGCTCACTGAAGTAAGACCACACCAGACATCATGATATATTAAGTAGTGTCAAAATGGAGAGGGAATCCCCCAAAAGATAACAATTTAATTATATTTTGTGACAATACCTACATTTTAATTCAATGAATTTGATGAAAATGAGACCACATTAAATCCAAACCAAACCATATTTAACTGAAGTAAGAAATCTAATAAAAATGACACTTTGCCTTTTGGAAGGTTAAAAGGGGAAATATTTAGAGTGATTTAAAGGGGAATAAAAGGGCAATGAAACTGAGAAGGCCTCAGGGACCGAAGTAAAGATTAGTTTTTTCTCGGAGGTGGTGTAGCAAGATGATGAATTATTCAGCCTACAACCAACTAGCAGTGAGCAGCTGGCCATCTGTTCCTCCTTTTTGAATTGTCATTATTTAACAACACATCTTAAAGTGTTTGGAAGCCTAAACTCAGAGTTTTTGAATGTGTCTTTTCTTTAATCCCTAATTGTGTTCGTTTTATTATCTTTTATGGGATCTAACTCAACACTCTTGTTTTACTGCGCAATATGTTCTCGCAACAATTCATACCTTAACCTGAGAAAGCATGCACAAATACATACTTTCAAGAAGAGGGGAAATCAATTCTCATTTTCCTTAAAGTAATACGTGTGTGTGTGTGCGCGCGCGCCTGTGAAATTCGTAGATTGTTTTGAAAAAATTGGCATTAAATTGTGAGTTAAATTTTCATCACTTTTTTATTAGCTGAATGTGGAGGTCGTTTTAAAGGAGAATCATCAGGAAGAATTCTGTCCCCTGGTTATCCCTTCCCATATGACAATAATCTGCGTTGCATGTGGATGATTGAAGTAGACCCAGGAAACATTGTCAGGTAAATGGATTTCATTTTGTCAAAATTACTCTGGATTTCCTGATGAGCCCCTAAGTACAGTATCAATCAACATCAAGATTTTTCAGTATCTTTAAACTTTGGTGAAGAAAAATGTGGTTTTCATCTATTAAACATATGAAAAAATTATTAATGAGCATGATTTATTGATTTATGGGCCACAGTGGTAGCTCATATAACACCTTAAAAGGCAGCTTTTCATATTTAGTGGAGGGCACAGATGGAGAGAAATTCTTCTGCTTCTTGGGCACTCTACTCATATCATTCTTGATGAGTTAAAACATCGAGTCTACCACTTTGTCGGATGTACAAGTTGTCCAACTCACAAATATATATTTAGCCTCATGCCCTGGCCAGTGTGCTCAGTTGCTTGGAGTATCATCCCACAAGCCAAGGGCTGCAGGTTTGATTCCTGGTCAGGGCACATACCTGGACTGAATGTTCAACCCTGGCCCAGGGTGTGTAAGATCCCCTGTCAGAGCACGTACAGGAGGCAACCAATCCTTGCTTTTCTCTTGCATCGATGCTTCTCTCTCCCTTTCTTTCTTTCTAAAAGCAACGAAAAAAAAAAAGTTCTCAAGTGAAGATTAAAAAAAAATTAACCTCACAAACATTTAGAAAAAATAAGAAGAGAAATGGGGCTGGACTAGTCCATGCTTTTCATGGCTTTCGTCATATCTCTGGAGCACCTGCTGTCTGCCCCTTTACTGAGATTTGATTTTCATCCCTTGCTTGGTTAGGTGGCTAGTGATTCTTCACATCACTGCCCATCACTGCCCCTTAGATGAGAGCCTCCTAAATCACCAACAGTCAGGTTTCCAACCCTGTCACATGCTCTCAGCCTGAAGTTAAATATCAGGGTTATGACTGGGAATGGATTAATAAATGAACAAGTTGTCTTTGTCATACGAACTAGTTATCATTGCTCATGAACAATGACTTTAAACTTAGGAATTGATTCTTTATGTAAACGGAATTTCAGACAGGCTTGTGGGGAGTGCAAGTGGTTATAGAAAGCAAGCACCATCATTCAAAAAACATGCCGAAAGGTATACTGAATGCATTGTTGGATGTGAACTGGTATGTTGTTTTCGGAAGGGAGTTTGAAGAACTCAAAATAGACTACACTAGATTGAGCCTCAGCCTATTTTTATGTAGTATAGATAATACAGTGTTTTATTTAAATATTATAATTAGAAAACTTGAAAATATTAATTTCAATGGGTATCTGGAATTTAAAAAAAATTAAAGAACAATAGTTGATATTAAAGTGCAACTCAAATTTAAAGTTATGACAAGTCATATATCAAACATGAATGTGAAATATATGTAGAAAGAGTTGATCTGTTGGTATAATTGGATTTCTAATATTTGGCATGAGCTGTGAAAAGTATCAGATACTAATTTTGTCTAAGTTAAATATAAAGTAGAATAGATTTGATATAAAACAGTTTTGGGTGGGCTTATTCATTTTTTGGAAGGTGGGTAAACATTTTTCATGTCTAGGGAGTTTCCTTTTATTCATAGATTGCTGTGTATAATTATAACATTGATTTTTAAAAACACTCGTATTTTTTCTGTATATATTGAGATATTCATGTGATTTTTCCCCCTTTATCTGATTGTGATGATACTGATTTCTGAGTGTGAACTATGCTTGCACTTGGGAATAAATCTCACTTGATTCTAACAAAGCAAGCATGAAACATTGGTAAAAATATGGGCTATGCAGTCGGAAAACTTCAGTTCAGTTTGTTACTCTGCCACCCTTCAGACCATTTTATTTAATTTCTCCATTTAGCACACTTATACAATTGAGATAAGAATTGTTTCTGTTTCATAGGGTCATTGTAGTAATTAAACAAAGAAATAATGCATTTTGCACAGTGCCTAGCATGTACCAGATCCTCCAAAAGTGTCACTTGCTGTTGCCATCGCTGAAATTCACTAACACTGGAAAGAATGTGTACCTGAAATTTTGGGAATTTGCAAAGATGATATAACAGTGCATTTAATCATATTCTAAAAAATATAGAAAAAGTTCAGAAGTTGATTAAGATTACATATGCTGCTTATATTTTATCTATAGAATAAAGGAATGAATTATAAAAGCAAAGATGTACATTTGTTGTATTCTTTATTTAAAACTGAATTTGTGCTTAAAATAATCAAACATATATTTTTCCCACAGCCTACAGTTTCTTGCTTTCGATACAGAAGCATCACATGATATACTCCGAGTCTGGGATGGTCCGCCAGAAAATGAGATGCTTTTAAAGGAAATTAGTGGATCTCTTATCCCTGAAGGAATCCATAGCACCCTCAACATCGTGACCATCCAGTTCGACACGGATTTTTATATCAGCAAATCTGGATTTGCAATTCAGTTTTCAAGTGAGTTACTATTTTATTTCTTAACTGAAATACAGGAATGGTATTTGAATAGTTTTGTTAATGGTACTCCTCAAAACTTTGATGATTTTAAATATTCTTATCTAATCTTATTAATTTACAGTTAAAGCAAAATATATTTGGAAAAAAGAAATGCGGTTAACTTTGAATTAAAAAATTAATTGTTTAGACCATCTCTCCAATTGTCAAACTGATTTTCCTTAAAATATAGGTGGTGTTATAATGATTCCACAGGTGAAATGGTTACATTACAAAAGCTTGCAATCTGGATTTACAATCAAACAGTGTACTTCCAAAATGTGCAATATTTGTAGGTAAGGAAATGAATACTTGCCATTACAAAACAAACAACTCCACATTTTTACAAATTTTGTTTTCTTTTGTTAAAAGTCTTTATTATATAGTCACTGATATCTTTGACAAATTTTTTAGACCCACTTTTAAATTTAAGACTGCCTAAACAATGAAGCACCATGGCTTATAAGTAATTACCAGTGTTCACTTCTTATTTTTTCCCAAGACATTGATGCATGACTAAGTACATTATTCTGTTAAAAAGAATTTTGGTTTAGTGGCTGGAGAAAAACACAACTTCAAGTTTTTAATTGCTACATTTTACTTTTATTGCCAAGACACACTGTCTCTTTAATAAAATTATCTAATGGATTTTCTAATTGTAGGGTATTTAAAACATTTTATTGACAGAAACATATCCAAATTTGCAAAGTCATCTATAAGAAGAGTGCAAACCAGTAGTCCTCAAATGGCCCTGAATACCAAGTCCTAGCTCCTTACTAATTGCTGACTTTGGGCACCTGACCTCATTACCTGAGTCTTTGTTCCAATTCACATAGGAATAATGATGCACGCACAATACTTGGTAGTGAGAGATGGTACCCAGTGAGTTATTATCATTACATGAATAAATATAAAATTAAACCTGAAAAAATGGGAAAAGCATGAAGGACTTCTAAAATTTGACTCTCCACAAATATATTGCTTTAGGTAAACAACTAGTTAATGCACTATTGATGGATTTTTTGTTTTTGGAATAGAGTTGTTTGATATAGTTAACTAAAGGAAATGAATTGTTTGGCAGGGTATAAACCAAGCGTGTGCCAGAGGTGTAAGTCAGTGTAGAAGAATTGAAATCTGTAAATTTGTAATTTAAATACAATATCTTTTTAAAAAGGTATGAAAAATAGAAAATTACTGTATAATTGGTGAACATAAATGGCTTCTAATTCTGAAACACCAATCAAATATTTTTATATCTTCTGTTTTCTAATGTTTACCTCTCTCTCCCCCATCCCTCCCTCCATCCCCTGCCCGCCCTCTGTCTTCTAAGTTAGGAACAATTTGTTAGAGAACCACTTTTGACTGCTGTCTGATTTTAGTTCTTTCTAATTGTAGTTTGACAACTAACAGTTCTCATTTCCTTTACCTTAAGTTAGTAACATATAATGTATATAATATCTTACAACAAATGAGTTTTTTAGGTTAAACATCTGAAAATGCTCATGTTACATAGTGCCTCAGGCTAGTGCTTGTGAATGCCAAGTGCATGTGCTTTGGACAAACAGAGAATTTCATATAGTTTCTGGGAATTTTTAATGCAGATATTTTTGTGAAATTAGCAATGCAGTTTTATGTTTATTGTATTTGTCGGGTATGTTAAAGTTATCAAAACAATATATATAATACATATAATACCAGATCTTTACTAAATCTGCCATATGCTTTTAAGAGGCATAGGAATTTGTACTAGTGGTCTGAGGCTAAACACCTATGTATCAAAATAAGATGGCTTTGAGGGTCACTATATTGTGAATAGCATCAGTCAATGGAAATTGATTGGACATCTTGGTTGGATATCTTCTGTAACTCATGCTTACACAGCTTACCAAGTGCCCAGATTTCAAATGTGAAAGTTTCTTTTTAATGAATGAGTTCTTATTCGTATGTCAAGAATGGTGTTAAATGTTTCAGTTGCATGATGTCATTCATTTAATCTTTGAAGAAGCCATACAAGATGTGTTACTTCATCTCCATTTTCCAAATAAACACTCTAAGGTTTAGAAAGTGAATTAATTTGCTCAAGGTCATACCACTAGCAGTGTCCGCAGCAGTGACCCAAGTCCAGGTGTTTGAAAGGAGCTTGACACTGTGTCTGGGGCACAGTAAAATGCTTAGCTGCTATTGCTATTATTATGCTTGTGTTATTATTTGGGTGCATGCATTAATATGCTGGAAGAAATAGGAAGCTTTTAACCCTATTAGTTATGATGAAGTTATACAATTTCATCAGCTTGTGTTTATGATGATGCTCCCAAGAAGCACTTCTACGGTCATACTCTGAAAAGTAGGTGATTCAAAGAAGTGAAGCAGCGAGGTGGGTTGAGGGAAATCTGGGTTGTACACATGCCCATATAAAAGGGACAGTTGTCCTCTCTGGCTTTTGTCATTTTGTCCTGCAGGAAGACGAGCTAATTTTAAAGCAGAACTGGAAATAAGTATTTTTATGTCAAGCCGTCTAATTTTCAGTGAAAACAATAAAACATAAAGGGAATGTTAACAGACTATACAAGTCAATAAGCCACTACATTTTAGGTCAAATTTGTCTTGCAGGTCAGTTTGCCCCTTTAGTGCCCTTCCTCAAGCCCTCTCCCCTAAGTGCATTTGCCTCATGTTAGCCATCTATTCATCTGTTCATTCCTTCATTTGAGGAGAGTCTAGTAAGGGCCAGATATTATACGTGTTTATCACAAGGTACTTCTCAATCACACCTCCCCTTTCAGTGAGCTACATCGGTTTCATGAACACATGCCCACCCCCAAAATGCTGCTCTGCCTTCTGCCCCTGAACCTTCTTTCACGTCAGATGTCTTTCTGTGCCTTTCTCCTGCAGTCCTGCTCCTTCGCTCAGACTCAGCACCGAGACTTCTCTTTATAAGCAACTTCTGACCTCTGAATTAAGCACTCTTTAATAGTTATAAAATATCTCTTTTTAAGACACTTTCTGACCTTCTTTATTAAACATATTCCAGCCCATGCCCCAGGCACCAGCTGTGATTTTTTTCCAAATGTAGATGAGAATAAATGGTTTATCAATGCATTGTCCTGAGATGTTTGCATTATGTGATCTTTGCTCCCCAAATATATTTTGAGGGATAGTTTAATTTACTAATCTAAGGTAGGTTTTGAGAGTAAAAGCAGAAATTATTAAAAATTAAACTAGACAATAGGCATAAAACAACAGTTGTGGCTGAATCAGGATGTGTCATTATATATTTTTTATTTATTTTTAGTTTTTATTGTTGTTCAAATACAGTTGTTCCATTTCTCCCCCCCACTAGTTGTCAGACTTTTATTGTATCCCTACTCTCCGCCTACACACAATGCACATGCCTGTTTTGAGCAAACAGCTGTGGTTTATTGAATGTCAAATATAAAAGGAAAGAGTCAAGGTGTAATAGCAGATCAGTCTTCAACAACAGAACGCAACCCATGAAATCTATTTCACTGAAGTTGGTGCAAAGTGAATGGAAATGAAATGTAGGTCATGTAACAACTTTGTAATCATCACCATGCCACTATAAGCAGCCTCTTGCCTTCTATTTCATGATCTATTCATTCTGTGTGGAGTCTGTCATTATGCTGCTTTGTGTTACAGTCTGCAAAGCACTGTTGCTTAACCAGAGCTACTTGAGCCTGACATTGCATCTCATGTTGTCCTATGTCCTTGGTTCTCAGCAGTCAGCCACTCTATCCCTTGCTTAAACTGTAATCTGCTTGTCTCACTTCAGTTCCACAGGGAGGGCATCTTTAGAGTATCATGCTGTCACTTGCCCACAGAATAGTTGATTTTGACAGAGCATTTTCTATGCTCTTCAGTCTTTGACCTCTCCATTAAGAATCCACCCCTGCTGGGTAATATTAAATACCAAGGCACCCATCGCTTATGCTGTTTAAAGTTCTCAAGGCAATGGATCCCTTTAGCCTTGAGAGGCTGATGCCTTCCAGCCTCAAAGGCCTGCATAGCTCCTGTGCCTCTTTCCTCGCCCTCATTATTACTGTCTGCATTGCTGTAACAGTCAGCAAGCCCCTTACTTCACTCTCTCTCCAGCAAGACTTTCTCCCAGAGTTTCCCACCTGACTGATATTTTAAAACTACAATTCAGACATCACTCCTCTGTTTAAAATTCTTTAATGGCTACTCGGTCATAAGTTCAAAACACTGGGGTTACACTTAAATCCTTCACACTTTGCGTCCCGGCTACCTGCTAGTTTCATCCCTCACACTTCACTGGCACAGCCAGTCACTAACTGCACAACAGTCACATTTCTGCTTCTCTCGCAAACTCTCCTCCTTGTTCCTGGAGCACGTATGTCCACATCAGATTCTAGGAATTCTTAGTCATTTTCCAAGGCCCAGGTCAAGTACCTCTAGTACTGACGAACTCCTAATTGGACACTCATATCCGCACTGCTGGGACGCTGTGTGCTTATTGTCTTAGAATGGCCACATGTCCGGTTTGTCCTGGACAGTCCCAGCTTATGGCCATTGTCCTGGCACCCGGAGTGGTTTGCCATTTGCCTTGTATTTGACATTAAAAAAAAATAAAGTATCATTAATGAATTTCTGCTAAATTAGCTGAAGCGTATTTCTTAGCTCTCTACTTTCTGTTTGATCTCACCTAGTAGTGCGTGAGATTTGTTTGCAGTGCTCAGAGTAATTATAATACATGGTTAAATTTGAAAGATTTTCAGATTCACACTCCCCTTTCAAGGACAGCAGATGGGTGCTTGTAGATAAAATGAAATCGTCTCTGACATGAACACCTAACCCATTCTGATTTGGGTGGTAGTGGGAGGAGCATTTGTTGTGGTACCCTTCCAGTCAGTTGGTACAACAACAAGTGATCTCATTGCATGTTGTTTGAAATCTACATAAAGCTGTCAGGCCACGAAGAGGCAGAATTAGTGGGAATTACGTGTGGAAATAGAGGCTCAGCAGGTGTGCTATAGAGCTCTAGAACAGTGATCTCAACCTTTTCTTCATCTCGTAAACTCATCACACACATAAACTAATTAGTAAAATTCTGTGCACACCAAAAAATATACGATTTAGCCAGTCTGACAAAAAAATAGGTATAATTTTGATTCATTCACATTGCATGGGAATCGTTTTGATTGTTGTCATTTTTTTAAGTTGGCAAACTAAGGAAACAGAGGCCAGTGCCCCTCACTAAATACTCAGGCACTGCATGTTTTAAAAATTCTTACAGCACACCAGCTGAAAATTGCTGCTTTGGGATATAATCTGAATGCTCTTGCTATAAGTGTATTTGTTATTTATCTTATGGAGTAAAACCATGACTATTTATTTTACTGTAGAAATATTTTAAATATTATTTTGTAATAAATATTTATGACAGCAGTGGAATTTTTAAAAGTACAGGCTTAGTGAAAGAGTATTTACTAAACAAGAGAGTGAGGGGTGGGCAGGACAGACAAGAGCACGGGGAGGAATTGGGACAACTGTAATAGAAAGCAATAAAAAAATTTAAAAAAAGTTGAAAGAATGTCTGTGTACAAAAAAAAAAAAGAAAAGAAAAGAAAAAGAAAGCTAATTCCCCCAAGATGTCCAAAAAGAAGGTCAGTCCATTGAAGGGTCTCTTGAGAAGATTCTAAGCAGAGGTCAACAGGGATGTCAGACAAACCAATCCTTGAAAAAGTTGAAACTAAGTCCAAAAATATAGCAGAAAAGAACCTAGAATAATTTTTTTCAAACACTGTTTGTAAATCAAAGTATTTAATACCTCCAGAAACACATTTTTTAAAAAGCAGGGAGTGCCACATGATTCCATTTCAATAACACATAGTTAGGTAAGGGGTAAAAAATGTTTTAGAGGGGAACTCATGTGGATTGGGTACTTTTTGGTATAACCAAAAAGTAAGTATGATTCTGACATAATGAGGTTGTTGTTTTGTGTGTCATCCATGTTATAGCATTTAGGAGGCTATGGGGGGGTGATTTTATATTATAAAATATAAAGCATAATTAAATGGTGATTTGGACCCATGATAAAGTATTAACTTTAGCTTTGTCATTTTAAAATACTTGATATATTAAATGTCTTAATTGTATTAAAGTAGCTGTCTTCTGTAGCCGTATTCTTTTCAGTGGAATTACTTCCTAAATAAAAGTACTCTCTGATACTGCATTTATCCCTAGCATCACAAAATTCATAGTAATAGGCCAGCTTTTTGCTGATAATTTGTTAACCTTATATGAAAGATGAAATATTTTGATTGAGAATGTTGTATGTATGATATTAAAACATGAGATGTTTAAATGTAATTGTGTATTAAATTTTAAGATATTGATATTTTGATATTCTTGTGTTATGAATAAATGACCTAAAAATTTTAAGAAAATATTTACAATAGCTCTTTAGATTAACTAGCAGATAGCACATGGCTGAGTCTTAATTTTCTCTAAAGTCTGAAAATCTCTCCCTTTCATAGTCTTTTGAATGATTAGATCATCTACATTGAATGTCATTATTTATATGGTTGAGTTTGTCCAACCTACTCTTATGTATTTTTATGGGGTCCACCTGTTTTTTGTTTCCATTTTTACCACCATTTTGTGCTCCTCTATTAACTTGTTAGCTATACATTTTTTGGTACTCACTCTATTATTTGTAACATGTATTTTTCACTTATCAAAACATATAATCAAATGATATTATACCATCTATCGTATAATGTAAGAGCCTTACATTATTTTCAATTTCCCTTTCTGTGTTTAGGGTATTGTTTTCATTTATTTCACTTCTATGTATGCTAATACCACAGTATATAGTTTTTAACTTTAAGCAGACAATTATATACTAACTTTTTAAAATGAGGCAAAGGACACATGACATATTTTTGTCAAGAAATACTGTCCATTTTCACCACTTTTCTTCCACAGCATACTGGAAATCTTATCCATAGCAGTCAGACAGGAAAAATAAATAAAATATATCCATATTGGAAATAAAGAAGTAAAACTATCATTATTTCTAGATGACATAATAGTGTATATGGATAACTGTAAAGATTCCACCAAAAAAGCTTCAAGGACTGATAAATGAATTCAGTACCAAGATAGAAAATTAATATTTAGAAATCTGTTGCATATTTATACACCAATAATGAACTGTCAAAAAAAGAAATATAAAAATCCATTTATGATTATGTCAAAAAATAAAATATCTAGGAATAAATTTAACCAAGGAGGTAAAAGACTTGTACTTGGAAAATTTTAAGACATTGAAGAAAGAATTTGAAGAAGATAAAAATAAATGGAAGTACATACCATGCTTATGGAGAGGAAGAATTAACATCATTAAAATGTCCATAGTACCCAAGGCAATCTATATATTCAGTGCAATCCATATTAATATACCAATGGCATTTATCATGGAACTAGATGAAATAATCCTAAAATTTGTGGGGGACCATCAAAGACCATGAATAGCCTTGGGAAATCTTGAGAAAGAAGAATAAAGTTGGAGGTATTATTTCACCTGATACCACACTATAATATAAAGCTATAGTAATCATAAAAAAAACATGGTACTGGCATAAAAATAGATAAACAGATAAATGGAATAGAATAGAGAGCCCAGAAATAAACTCATACCTATATGCTCAATTAATATTTGACAAAAGAGATAAGAACCTACAATGGAGTAAAGATGGTCTATTAAATAAATGGTGCTGAAAAAACTGAGGAGGTACATGCAAAACAATGAAACTAGACCACCTTCTTATACTATATACAAGAATAAACTCAAAATAGATTTAAGACTTAACTGTGAGACTTGAAACCATAAAATTCCTTGAGGAAAACATAGGAAGTAAAATTTCTGATGTGCCTCTTAGTAATATTTTTTCTGATATATCTTTTTGGGCAAGGGAAAAAATAAACACATGAGACTACATCAAACTAAATAGTGTTTGAAAAAAAAAACAAGGAAACCATAAAGAAAACAAAAGACAGCCTACTGAATGGAAGAAGATATTTCTCAATGATATTTCCCATAGGGGGTTAATTCTCAAAATGTATAAAAATTCCATACAACTGAAAACCAAAAAATAAAAACAATCCAATGTCACTAATCATCAGAAAAATGCAAATTAAAAACACGATGTGATATCACCTCACCTTGCACCTGTCAGAATGGTTGTCATCAATAAATCAACAAACAAGTGTTGGTGAGAATATGGAGAAAAGGGAACCCTCCTGAATTGCTGGTGGGATTGCAAATTGCTGCAACCAGTCTGGAAAACATTATGGAGGTTCCTCAAAAAATAAAAAAAAATAGAGTACCTTAATATCCAGCAATTTTCTTTATACATATAAAGAAATCCATAATAATAATTCAAAAAATATTTGAGATCTGTCTGGAAAAAGTCCAGCCATTGTTAAAACAATGAGAATGGTTTACGTAACATCAGTGTAACCTGGTAGCCAAGGAGAGTGGACTGGAATGTGCATGTGTGAACAATGATGACTTCACAGTACTTGTCAGTGGGGGGCAGTAGACCCCACACACTGAGCATGCGTACTGTGTGGCCATTGCATTAAAAAATGATTGAATGAGTAGAGCAATGAATCTGCATCAAATTGTGCATTAAACTTGAACATTCCTCCATGGAAACTATTCAGATGATTCGGAAGGCCACAGCTATGGAAGCAACCCAAGTGCTCATCAATAGACAACTGGATAAAAAGTGTGGTGCATATATACAACAGAATATTACTTGGCTGTTACAAGAATGAAACCTTGCCATTTGTGACAAAATTAATGGACCTAGAGGATATTACGCTAGTAAAATAAGTCAGCAGCAAATACCATATGAGTCCATGTGTATAAACAAAACAAAAACAGATTCGTAGATATAGAAAATAACACTGAAGTTGCCAGAGGGGAAGGGGATTGGGGGCAGGGTGAAGAAAGTGAAAGGATTAAGAAGTACACATTGGTAGTTACAAAATTGCTCTTATGTTGAAGACTGCTATGTTAATATGAAATATTGACTACAACTATCGTCACTGTAAATCTTAAAGTCATTGCTATGAAATAAAAATTTGTCAAAGAAAGATATGCTGGAAAATAAACATTCAGTTTCTATGAAAATATTTAAGCGGAAGTGTCTATACATTGTTATTGAATCAATCTAATTAAAATTTTCCATCATTAAAAAAATTAGCCAAAAATGTAGCAGATACCTCAGCACCTATAGAGAAAAGCCTTTCTTAATTCAAAATAATATTGCCTATGGAGACATCTGTTGAACATACCAACAATTTAAAAATACTTATAACAATACTAAAAAAATAAGAATATGAAAAAAACTGTTCAGAAAAAGAGTAAAAACGCATTAAAATAGGACTAAGAAACATATTTTAAAATACAGATGTACTAAAATGATTGTTTTGCTTCCATTATTCTTAATGTTTAGATAATTTTATAAAGAATGTGTTTCTTTTGCACAGGTGCATGGCATTTTTAAAGACATTATTTCATTTTTAAAATAGCTTTTGTATAGATAACTATTTTGAAATGTTCATCATTAACATAACAGTAGTTACATATTTTAATGACATTATTTAAATTATGTTTAGCTTCCTGTTTCATTCCCAGAATTTTTCAGTTTGAATGGCAAAAAGTAACCTGATTTTAATACCCATTTTATTACATTAAAGCCATGTACATATCTGCAGTTCCTCTTAGCTGTGTTCCTTTGAAGGTCAAGGATGTTATAATGTTGATATTTTTTTCCACAGAACTTTGCCCTGCACCTGGTTCTTAATACTTAGTAAATGTAAAATAATCTGATTGAATAGAAAAAATAATAACGTAAAATTAAAAGCACACTAATGCTATATATGTACTGCCTATCAGAAATAATGTAAAAGAAAGTTATGTGGTTTTTCTTTGATTTCTGTTCATTAATTCTGGTGATCTCCAAATATAAGAATTCTGTCGCAAATTAGAACTTTATGTGTATTATCTTTTATAAACTTTAGATATGAAATCAGTTTCCTGTATAGGTAATTTTGGCAGACTTCAACCTAACATGCCTTTTGATTTCACAAAAATTATATCCGTAATTTTACCCCCACGTCTCTCCACTTTACTTTTGGAGCATAATAATCAAGAAATATAGGGAGGTGTTTTCTCTTATTAAAATACATCTCCAATATTAAGCAAAATATCTGGCTCACTATGAGTACACAACAATTTTCTGGTGAATTAAATAAATATATTTTTGAAAGAGATTTCTATATACTTATAAGTATATTACAACACTGACTTTGAGGTTTCCTTTGCATCACATGCAAGAAGCCACTTTGTTTCCCCCATGACTTGATGGGAATGACTGTCACGCTGCCATTTACTTTAACCTGACTTACCATATCATTAGGTACCATTCTTAGAAACATAATGAAATTCTAAAGATAGCCATGTTGCTGAGTAGCTGGCAGAGTATAGACCTAATAATGATGTTGAACATTCTTTATAAAATTGATGGATCTTGTACAAAGCAAGGGCTCAATCAAGGTCAAAATTCTCCAGGGTGAAATCCACCTCTAGGTTACCATCTGCATTTCAAATATGTTCTGATTGATTTGTCTCTGGATGGGATTTCCTTCCAGGTTAAACATTCCTGTTACCCAACTTTATTTCCTTACAGACAGTGAAGTGAAGAATATAGTGCCATTTTTTAGTCAATACAACAATATAAGATAATAAAACTGGAAGAGAGGAATGTAAGACCTTATGAATATCAAATTTGAACTATAACTTTTCTGAGTTCTCCTGATATTACAAAAATACATAAATGGTGTTACCTTTAGATAAACTACACAGTGAAGAGTAAAAATTCATTTCAGAATTGATATTTCCTTAAATTATGCAATATTGTTGTTACAGTGAAACTTTGAGATTTTATTTGGTACTAAAACATGCAGGTAAAATATTATTCTGCCAATTTTATAGATGAGACAGCTGAAATTCAGACAATGTCTACAACCACTCAATCTCCCTTTCTTACTGCTTTTGATAACACTGCTTGTTTAACAGTATGAAATTCAAGATTTATCTTCTATGAAAGGTCTTGAGATAAAAAAGTTTATACCAGAGTCAACTTTCTAAACAGGAGGGACCCATGAGAACATATTGAGTGATTTTAGTGTATTTGTTCTCTGCTATACAAAGTGATGCAGTAAGAAAACTGGGATGTTAGTTTGTCTAGGGTCACCAAGATAGGCTCTATCACCGAAAAACAGTTCAACCTATCATGTATAATTTTGTTGAAACCTATCCATGCACTCATTAGGATTGTAAAATCTGTATTAGGGAAAGTGCATATTTACAATTAAATTGCACTCTATTGGAAACAAATATAAAATGAAAATTTGGAAACAGATTTACAGTATCAGTGAGTTGTAACAATGATGAGAACTCAGTCATGTCCTGTAATTCCTGATACTCTCTTGTTCTGGACACATGCTCAGGTTATCCAGAGAGATTCAAACAAATTAAAGTGTAACATTAATGTCTTACCACATACTTGGAATAAACACTTGCCAGTGTCAAAAAAGCATTGAAACAGAAATGAGTTTTTGGCATACACTGAAATGATAAATTATACTATTATTCCTTTATCCATTCATTTATTTCACAAATATTTATTTAATGAGCTATTTTTAATTGTTGTGGGAGATTTTCTCATTTTCTTACTTCTTAGGACAATTTAAGGGGCAAAGCTTGTTTTGGTAAGATCACATTATTTAATGACTACAATTAACTCAGTGAACTTACATCATTGGTGAAGACTGAGGGCAATATAAAAAAACATTTAGGTTACATTTATATAAACTTTCTCAACTAAAGTATAAATTGTTTTCTAATGCATGCTCAGAGAGATGCTTATATACAGGGTCTGGCACAAATAACACCCCTTTTCATTTTTTTTAAGACTTTATTTATTTTCAGAGAGAGGGGAAGGGAGGGACAAAGGAAGAGAAACATTACTTTGTGGTTGCCTCTCATGTGCCCCCTTCTAGGGACCTGGCCCACACCCCCGACGTGTGCCCTGACTGGGAATTGAACTGGTGACCCTTTTGTTCACAGTCTGGCATTCAATTCACTGAGCCACACCAGCCAGGGCAATACCCCTTTTCTTTTACAAAATCTTCTATTACAAAATCATAAGCATGTAACCATGTAACAACAATATCACACTCAAGCACACCATATGACATGTTAGGTGAAACGTTCAAATTGTTGCCCATCTCGTAAGAGGCATTCACATGCCCTACCAACCGCACTCAAGCAGGTGTCATTTCTGCGGGACCCTGTACATTGGGTTGGCCAAAAAGTCCATTTAGTTTTTTCCATAAAATAAAAGATACATTTTCCATTTTCACCAATAACTTTATTGATTTGGATATTTTGAGTATGCTGGCTATCTCCTGCATGGTATAACATTGGTTGTTCTCAATTAATGTCTCAACTTGATTGCTATCAACTTCAACTGGTCTGCCCAACTATGGAGCATTGACCCGGGAGAAACCTCCAGCATGTAACTTTGCAAACCACTTTTGACATGTTTGATCAGTCACAGCACCTTCTCCACACACTGCACAATTTGTTTTTCATGCTTCGGTTTTGTTTTTACCTTTCTTGAAATAATATAATCTTCTGAAAATGTTACATATTTTTCTTCATCTTCAATATTAAAATGGCTACACAAAAATGTACCAATTTTGACTTTTTTTTTTAAATGCACACTGATATGACTTCCACAATGCAATCTAACAAAATTGTTTAGAATGAAGTTAAAGACAACTAAGCACTACTAGAGCCATCTTATGAAAAACCCAAATGGACATTTTCACCGACACAATAATTAACACAAGAACAATATATCTTATAAAATTTTCCTGGTGTATACAATAATAATTATGAAACTGTTATTTCTGCTTGTCTGTCTCATTCTGGGTCTTGAGAATTATTAAGAAAAACTGCTATGGATACAAGTTGTTTTTGATAGAATAAATAGTTCCAGTTTGAAAGCAAAAATTTGTCATTACATATTTATTTTAAACTCATCCTAGTAACCAGATACAAAACTCATTTTGTTAGAAATAATACTTCATAAATATTTTGTGTTTTAGCTTAATAATATAAACTTAGCCTCTAGAGAAATATTTTACATACTATATGTTCTCAACAGAGAGTCATCATTATTATAACTATTCTTTTGGTATCTTTTCTAAATTAACTTCCCTTCATGTTGAACAAGTACTTTGTATCTCTTTCTTAGATACACAGAGTTTTTTCGGTTTGACACAATATATATTAATGCACTCCTGTAGATAAGACTATAAAATTGATATCTATGTAATTCTTTTAGTAAAAAGAGTGATTAATTACACTTAAAGTTAAATATTGTGCAGGTTTTTAGATTCCTCCAATAGAATGACAGGCAGGTGGAATGTTGGTCTTTTGATTTTAAAATGACATTTAAAGATTAATAACATTTTAGAAATGTTAATTTAATCATATTATTTGAGCTTTGTATTATTGAAATTAAGTATTCATATCATTTGAGTTTATATAGGTCACACTTTAAGCACATTTTATTAGGAAGTGTCTATCACTTTTACTTAAGAAATATCCCTTTGATAAGGTCTCATGTCTGCATTCCCACTTAAGTAATTGCTTAGGTAAGTATGTGATGTTGGGTAAGATTTTTATACCCTTTAAGCTTCAATTTTCTCACTGAAAAAATATGGACAATAATAGTAGCCCCACTTCTTGTGAATCGACTGTGATACAGCTCACAGTGTAGTACTTTTTTAAGATAGTGCTCAATAAATATTATATATAACAGTATTAACTACTCACATACTCTTCTATTTATATATCTTTCCCTATGACTATTATCATTTCTGTTGAGTAATCAGCTAGTGTAAGAAATACTGTCTACAGTTATGTGAAGACTAGCCACTTGATAATTCCTATTTCAAGAGGAAGGAAAGAAGAACGGAATGTTATCTTTTATTGTCAATGACATAAGGTTTTGTAAGTTAAATTCAAGCTATATGTGGATGCTATAGCATATAAACCTAGTAGATGCATTTTCCAGAATGCTCTGTCCATGATTTTATTACAGGTGAGACAAGTTTGTTAAGACCCCTTACCTTTGTTGGAATTTCTGCTTGTTGTACATATTTATGTCAGGAAAATGCAGAAATGAACAACATATTTAAACTTGACAGAACAAATACAGATATTCCATTCTTGAATTAAATTAGAAGCAATTTGAACTGAAGAAATAAAGAAAATTAATAATAATAATTTTCTGTCAGTGATAAATATATTTTTGACATATACTTTTTATTATGTTTAAAGTAGTTGATAAAGTAAAATGCTTACTTACCAAAAAAGTCTCTTCAGTGTATAAAAAAACACTCTATATCTTATTTTAGAACAAGAGAGAATAGAGATGATCAAACATCTACTTGAAAACATATATAACAACAAAAATACAAATAAGAGTTATATATTTCAAGAATTATATATTCCTCAAAAGTGAAAACCAAGTATTGAATAAAATTATTAATCTATTTTAACACATGTAACTAATACTTTATTAAGTTCCAACATCATGTATTGTTTTTGAATCATCCATATACGTATGTGAGATTATTTCACTCCAAATCCCCAAGGAGAGATAGCATGGCTCTCTAAATGGTTATCTATTTTTTTTTTAAGTTTACAGTTTCTATTTGATACAAAAAACAAGAATGATTGACACTAAAATTATTATAATCTTGCCTACCCACAAACACAGAAAGTAACCATTATGGTATTCAAACTTTCCACAAGAAAATAAGACAATAGTGTTTACACCAAGTGATTGTTCCTGTGTGTATTTAACTAATTGGTTTTAGAACTCAAGTAATTGCAAGAGGGAAAAACTTCTTTGGTCTTTCATTAAACCCCGTCACTTTCTATAGCGCCTTCAAATCTTACCACTAATTTGTTTGTTAATTAAGAGAAAAATAAACAATAGGTATTAACCACTTCTTCCTTTGGGTCAAACAGACCCAAAAGCAAATGGATGTTTTCACATATATTAGCTACCATTTCACATGTTGTACATTATCTTATTATAACCACTTGGTTCTACTTTAAATCTTTAAGCACAGTAAATCTGATAATAGAGCAAAAACATTTTCCCACTCAAATTCAGCTAGGACATGATTATAGCAACTGCTTTAATTTTGATATGTGTTTGTAACATTGTTATATGTACATTTTTACTTTTGAGGATGTGATTTTTAAGATTAAAATTTCTTGCAGACACAGAATCCAGCACATGGGAAGCCTCAAAAAAATATGAAGTTTTCTCATAATTTTTTGTTATTCCTACTTTTCAGTTAAAAAGCTACAGCATATTTCACATTTATGTCACCTCTTTCCAATAAAAGCATTTTAAATATAACTCTTGTATGTAGAATATCAATTTCTACTTATACATTACAAAGCCAGTCTATAGATAAATTTTAATTTTGATGGAAACTATCCTAGAGCACTTTAAGAAAAATGTTAATGAATGAGTTTATCACAAAAACTATCAGCATGGAAAGGTTATAATTGCCCAGACTCTGCATGCATGATGAATGCTCATTCCCCTAAAGATCACGGATAGTTGTGCAGAACAAATTAATGTGGGAATTCGAATCAATACCCCATCCCTCTACTCTTGATATTCTCCAGTATGAGTTCAATTTTTATCTTATGAACAATTAAAAACAAATCTCCTCAAAATATATTACTTATATCAAGGTAGATTTAAATATTTTAAAGAGGATTTCGATACATGCTACCTGTAGCTTTTTTACTTATGGATATATTCTCCTCCTTTTTTCATAATTTATTTATGTGGTTTATGATTTTACTTTAACTGAGGGGAGAAACTGCATCTCTGGGACAGCTACAGCCAGAAGAGGACAGGGTGGTGGTCTAGTGTAACATTTAAGGAGTTGGTTTCTGAAATCAGGCAGACAATTTCAGATCATGGTTCTGGACTCTTTAGTTGCAACATCGGACAGGTTAGTCCTCCTAGTCCTTAGTTTTCTCACTTCTGTAATGAGGATAATAGTGACACTTGACTCATAGGTTTGGTAAAATAATTAAAAGAATTATACATGTAAAGTCCTATTTTAGTCCATTGCTCGGAATCACTAGTTCATCAGTAAATTGAAGCAAAATTATTAGAGTTCTGATTTAATAGATTTTGTTTTATTTAAGTGATTGGTAAAATGACATTTAAGTCTACATTTGTAATCCTTTTTAAAAAATACAACCCTTTGAAAAAATAAACATTTTTATACTTCCAAAGTTGTAAACAAAGTGTGTATATATGTATGTATATAATGTATATACAACTACTTTTTGCTGTCATTGTTGCTTTTATACATACCATCAATATCCACTCTTTTCTAAGTTTTAAATTTATAAAGTCCCTTTATTTTTCATACAACTTTTAGAGTCAGGATATTACAAGGCTGTGTACAGATTCTCTGGTTTCTTTTTTCTTATGTGTGTTAGAGAGATAAGTTAGAATAAAGTTTAGGGATGGATTAACACATTGATTTATCTATCTATCTATCTACCTACCTACCTACCTTCCTACTCCTCTACTAGGAATGTATCCAATAGAATCTGTTAGTACCACCACTGTACAAAACAGTTTGATGTTTGTTCAGTTCTGTTTGCATCTGCTCATTTCTTTGTATGTCTAGCACCTAGCACAATACCTGGAATATATTGTTAGTAAGTGAACGAATGAGTGAATATCAGTTATATGTCTGTAAACCAGCAATTTGTCTCATTACTTTCATATGCACTCATCAAATAATTTGTAGAAGTGCTGAGTCCTACATTTGTGAATATAATTTAATAATGCCTTAAATGGGTGTTTTAATAGCTTCTTTGTCTTGATATTTAATTGGCATATGCTTTAGGGTAAATGTACTTTATGATAATTCAAAATAATATTTCCCATTAACCTACATAATTGGAGTTAACTCTATTATTAAATGTGCCATATACTGTACATAGAAAAATGTTACTTTCCCATGGTTTCATACTATTCTCCTCTACTGATGTGCTTAAAGTTTCTATTTTTAGATCATTTTAGATTTACCTGCAGTTGTAAGAAATAATAAAGACAGATCCTGTGTAGTTTTTACCCAGTTTACCCAATAACAATTCTTATACAACTATAGCACAATGTCACAACCAGAAAATTAACTTCAATCCACTGATCTTATTTAGATTTTACTAGTTTTAAATATACATGTGGGTATTTATTTAGCTCTATGTAGATTTGTATGACAGCCACCCGCACATCAAGATGCGGTGCAGGCCATCACAAGAACCCCCAGTGTTACTTTTATAAACACAGTCACCTCCTTTCGTCTTCAACCCCCCAAACACCTGGTAACTACTAACCTGTTTTCCATTTTCATGATTTTGTTCATGTAACTTCAAGAATGTTACATGGATTTATTCAAACAGTGCATAACCTTTTGGTATATGTTATCGCTCAGCATAATTGCCTTCAGAACCATTCAAGTTGTCATGTGTACATCATTCTTTTTTATTGCTGGGTAATTTTCTGTGATATGAATTGCCACAGTTTAATTAGTCACTTTTTGAAAGGCTTTTGGGTCATTCCTAGTTTTCAACTGGTGCCAATAAAGCTGCTATGAACATCTGTGTTCATGCTTTTACGTGAACATAGTTTTTATTTCTCTGGGGTAAATGGGCAAGAGTGCAATTATTGAGCTGTATGGTAAGCACATGTTTAGTTTTGCAAGAAACTGCCACACTTCCTTTTAGAGTGACTGTACCATTTTACATTCCCACCAACAATGGATAAGTAGTTTAGTTTTCTCCAGAATCTCGTCAGCATTTGGTATTATCTAATTTTTTATTTTAGCCATTCTGATAGGTATGTTGTGATATTTCATTGTGGTTTTAATTTGCATTTTCCTAATGGCTAATGATGTTGAATGCATTTTCATGTGCCATCTGGAATCCTCTTCATTGAAATGGGTTTTTTTGTTTGTTTATTTTGTAATCAGGTTTTTTCTTGTGCTTCTTTTTTTGCCTTTTTTTATAGATGGATTTAAAGAGTTCTATATTACATACATGTAGATGTAAGTCCGTTGTGGAATATATTCCAGGCAGACACTTTCTCCCAGCATGTATCTTGCTTTTCATACTTTTCACAGTGTCTTTCACAGAGCATCTAATAATTCTGAGTAAATTTACTATTTAGCTACTGAAATGCCATACCCCTTCTTGAAATAATTTAGCACACAAATTACTTAATATATTTTAAGATATTTATTGTATGGGCATTAAAGATCGGCTGAAAGATTTTTAATTTTATAGAAGCACATAGGTATGTGGAAGGTTCTAAACTCTAGTGTCTGGAACTGTGGAATTGATTTGGTAACTTCAAAACTAAAGTTGTGTTTCTATGTTTTAATAGGTTCTGTCGCCACTGCGTGTCGTGATCCAGGTGTTCCCATGAATGGTACTCGAAATGGGGATGGCCGAGAACCTGGGGACACTGTTGTCTTTCAGTGTGACCCCGGATATGAACTTCAAGGAGAAGAAAGAATAACCTGCATTCAGGTAGAAAATCGGTACTTCTGGCAGCCCAGCCCACCAGTCTGTATAGGTATGAATTAAAGAACAATTAAAATTTTATATAAGTATAAAATGGTTATAACTGGGCATTGGTATCATTAATTAAGAACAATATTCTAGAACAGGTCCTAGTATGAAAATCTAAGATTTCAGAGGTCCATGAACCTTCAAAAATGTACAATGACCCTTATTTAAATGATCATGATTTTTCTCTGAGGGACAGGCCCACAATTTTATTAGGTTCTCAGTGGTTCTAAGATCCCTAAAAAAGTTAAGAACAAAGCTCCTGAAAAATCCTGATCTTTCTTTATCTACTATATGAATAGTGGTTTAGACTATATTTTAAACGGGCCATACTGATTTTGCCTCCTACTATAGTTATTCCTTCTAAGAAAAAAAATTTATTGGGACTTAAGCTTGTGCTTCAAAGCTTTGACTTTTTCATTCAATTTATGTATTCTAAAAGAACATTAGTGCTGAGTTTGATGATCTAAGGAGCTTTAGCTGCTTTGTTCTTGCCTCTAACTCTCTGCCTTTAGTTCCCAGGCTCTGTTCTTGAATTCCCTAGTTAGACTCCAGAAAATTAAAGTGCATTTCACTGCTGTACTGGGCATGAGAAAAAGTTAGAAGGGTAGAGCACTTTTGGAATAAAAACAGTGCAAAACTTGCTATGGAGTCTTTGTTTCAAAATCTCATTAACTTTTTATGTTAAACTAATTTAATCTCCAACCTTTTAGCTTAAGTATTTTAGAATTGGTATCAATTAAATTTATGCTACATTTTTGCCAATGTATGTGCTCTCTACTCTAAGTTTTATTTCTTCACATACTCTATTTCTAACTCCACTGTAAACAACTTGAGAGAAGATTCCATAGCTTGTTCATCCTTGTATTTCTTACACTATTTAGCACAGACAAATTTAGCACATTTAAGAGAGAAAGCCTTATATTTTTACTTACTCACATTCATAAATCATTTTAAATAATCACTTTATGGTATTTTTTAAAACATGGTAATAGTTTAAATAATGAATCAGTGAACAAAATCAATGACTCAATTATTTAGATTTATTTTACCCCATTTTGTAATTTTTTATACTAGAGTTGCAAACTCAGAATTTATTGTAGGTACTAACTTAAATGTTGAGAACTTATTAGGAAAACACAACACAGAAATTTCTTGTTCTTGTGTAGCTACTTTCTAGTGAAGCAAAATTTAAAATCAGAACTGTCATGTCACATTTTTTGTATTTTATATGTTGGTATTTAAAAAAATTCTTGATTGGCAAAACAAAACATATTTAATAGCTCAAAGCAGGCAGGGAGAGGGGAGACAGTTCTAGACTCCTGTGGAAAATGAGGCACATGTCAAAGGAAAATCCTATTACAGAGACTTTTTTTAAAAGCACAAAATAAGGGCATAGTTTGAACCATTTCTGATTTAGCCATATTTGCCTCTGCACTTTATTATATATGCCTCTTCACATCCCACTGAAAGATTCTAAGTCATCAAAATTAATTAATTTACATTTATTATAACAAACTCATAGAAGCAAGCAATGAATGTTTGTAAAGAAAAAAACTGGAACAGTGAAGTTTTTGTTTGTTTACTACTCAGTTAAGCTAAAAAAAAGTGCCACTAAATTAAGATATCTCATTCCAATTGAATGGAATTTAACTGAGTATCTTACAAAGAGAATCTTTGTGTAAAGAGCAAATGACAGAACATCACAGACTTACTAGAGATCTTCTTGTTCATTGTGATTCTTAGATTTGGTTAATAGGGTGTGGCTTGGTAGAATAACCAGAAGGACTCTAATTATAGTTTTTTTTTTATGTTTAGAATTCTAAAATACCACACAGCTTTTTACTGAATTTCTAGTAATCACTAAAATAACAAAAACAAAGGAAGAATTTTGAGATAGGCTGTTATAAAATTCCACTTGTAGACAAGACTTTAGCAAGTCCTAATTCTAGGGAAAAAAACAGTTGAACACTAAATCTTACTTATGTTGAGCTGATTGTGAAAGTTTCTGTGTGGATTATGGTGCTGCATATTATTTCTGGTAGGAAAAGATAGCTTGAAGAGAAGATATGCATTAGAGCTTCTCTGAGGAAGAAAATAACCTAAAAATAAAATGTCTGAAAAATTGCTAAGGCTGCAGAAAGCTTGACCTCTGAAACTGATAAGAAAGAACTCCATGATTGGAAACACTGTGCCGAAGATTAAACCCTGAACTTTTTTAGAAACTCCATAAGTCTATGTCTCAGACCCCGGAGCATAAGGCATTTTGCTTGCATGAAGAAGTAGTCAGCCTTATGGCAAGTACTAAGCAGAAGGACGTCAAATTTAAGAGAGTTAATAGAATTCATTCCAACAAAGTTGACAATGTGAAGATTACTTTGACATTGCCAGAGGGTAAGTAGCAGCACTCAGTATGAAGGTAAATAACGAAGACATCAGCGTGGGTAGGCTGCGGAGATAGACAGTAAACACAAATAAAATTGCAGTGAGGTGAATAATTAAGATTGTAAAACTGTTATCAATAGTAGCCTGTATAACTGCCTCACAGGAAACTACACTCAGAAAAAATGATCAATGTCCAAATTTCATGGAACCTAACTGAACATTTAATTCATGAATCTATTTGATTTAAAGAGAATTTTATTCTTCATGCTGTATCACTAGGTGCATTAAAACTATGCATTTTTCAAATGGTATTAAAGTTGAGTATCTTTAAGGCAAAGAAAATTTTCTTTACTCACTGAGTGTTTGAAATATATAAATGTCAAATAATGTTTTTGATTATTTCAATGGCTATTGCAGATTTTCAGAATCAATTACATCAATAAATCAGAAAAACCTTGATAAATTTAAATAATGGAATTTAAAAAACTTATAGGATCTTATACCCAAATATAATCTAATCATAAAATATATCTAGTAAAATACTTAAAAATGCATGTAATATATTTTGTATATATTTTATAAGAAAAGGTATACCTACATATATATATGAATGTGTGCATGTGTATAAAATTTATAACAATAAAAATCACCACTGTTCCCTGTGAAAAATAAGAAAAAGTGAAGCAAACAGTACTCTATCATGTTATACATAATCCCACAATTTAAACACATGAAAATAAACACAAGAAACATTTTGCTATTATTTCTGTCTTTCATGCATATATACTTACATATCATACATACTTTTCATGCATATATACTTACATAAGTATGATACACTTTTTTGTATTTTTTTAATTCACATTGATTTTAGAAGTATCAAAGGCAAAATATATTATTATTTTTATCAAAACACATAGGTACAAATTAGACTTGCACATTCATCTGTAGTCATCTTAACTATCTTCATAATCAATGCAAAGGGCCAATACCAGTTCCACAAACATGTATGGAATGTACAGCATGTGCTGAATCCCAGGGATAAAGTAGCATGTAAGTCACAGTCCTAATCTCATCGATTAGTGATGAATTCCAACACCTGAAAGGAATATTTAAATAAAATACCATAAGGGAAATAATGGAGATAGGCAGAGGTTGCTATGGATACCAAAGTGCACTGGCGACAGTTTAAGCGGAGCCCAGACTGGAAATTTCCAAGAAACTTCCTAGAGGCAGAATGAATCTTGAAATGTAAATAAGAGCTGTGTAAGTACAGAGAGGCAAAAGGCGTTTCAGGAAAAATGAATTGTATGGGCAAGTACATGGAAGCAACAGGAAGTCTAAGCAGCTTGGTGGGATTTGAGTGTCAATTATGTCTAGAGTGGTGGTTGAATCAAGTGGAAAGTTTGCAAGGATGAGATTATGAAATCCATGCTAGAGCTGAGGCATTATCTTTTGGGCGACATGGAGAGGTGTTCTACTAGGGGAGAGGTGAACTGGCGGAAACTAGAAGCATGGGAAACGAGAAGCCATAGCAGTAATTCTGGAGGCAGAAGCAAAGTTCAGATCTGGAAACATGCTGTTAGGCACAGAGAAAAGAGATGGGCTGAAAAATATTCATGAGGATCACTGAGGTGGAGTCTTGGATTGGATTGGACACAAGCATGCAGTGAAGAAAGGAGAAGAAGAATTTTACATCTCTAGCTAGGGAATATAGATAGATGATAGTGCTAATCCAACAATGAAGGAATGCAAAAGAAGAAACAAAGTTGAGTTGAGGTTTGGACATGTTGGATATTCTGTGTTTAACGTACCTATAGGCTATCAGGTAGATGCATTTGGGCATATGGTCTAGAATTAAGTAGAGAAATCTAATAGAGAAGATAGAAAAAATTGTCATCCATGTATAATCAAAGACAAAGTAAAAAATGGATATGGTTAACTAAGAAGAATGTAATAGAGTGAAAAATAGAGATAACTAGGTAAGACACATAGGGGAATAAAAAAATAGTAAGATGAAGTGAAAGAAAAATTCCTTGGCGATGAAATAGGCCTATACAAAGATAATTGGGAGTTCTGAAAACAAAGACAGTGAAATTGATGTAGTCAACAGTTGAGGATGACTACAGATGTGAAGAGAAAGATAAAGGCAGGAAAGTCTCCATTGTACGAGTCAGTGGAAAAGTCATTTCAGGGGCAGCTGAGATGCCTTTGTGTGGTTAGCAAGGGAGCTAGCCATGACTGGTGAGAGAACAAGAGGTGAAAAGTGCCAAACAAAGACATCTAGATCCATAAGTAACAAAAAAGTTATTGTGTCTCTCCAAATATAACTTGTTATGAAAATAAGGTTTCTTGAAATGAACACTTTAGTGCTATTCTTTGAAATATAGCACAAGAAACCATATTTCCCAGTGGTGACTTGCTTTACTAATCATGTTAGTCAGCCTATGGGCAAAGACAGTACATAGATAAGAAAGAAACAATGTGATTGGATCTGCTTTTCAAAAGTTTCCTTGTAAAATAAAAAGTGAATTTGAAACAAGTAAGGAGAGACTTTACTAAAAAAGAATGATGCCAGGGAGGGCAGTGGGGGCAGGGACTGCTCTGACAGGGAGACCCCTGTGGCCCTGAGATGTCCCAGCATCCCGAGTCAGGCAAAAGGCATTTTGCTCTTACAAAGAGGAGTACGCAAGGCCAGGAAGAACCAGGTACGGGGACGTGCGATGTAAGGGTGGCCAGGCAGGATCGTAGATCAGAGAATGTTGTACTGAGTCCAGCTGTTTCTCAGGAGGGGTTGTGTGCTGGCTTAAAGCTAAGGGTTGGCCAAAGTTCAGGGACAAAGAGGAATGAGAGAAATTTAACCCTGCTTTGATTACGGGCATTTAGTGCTGATTGATCTGGGTGCAAAGCAGTTCAGTTAACCAGTTCAGTCAAACAGTGGGAATTTTCAGGGTTTGTGTCTGGGCTCATCATGGGAAAATGAAGGGGATGGGTTATTTCAAGGGTCCCGATCCACTACCATGGGCCGCTACCAGTTCGTGGCCTATTAGGAACAGAGCCGAAAGCCAAGCTCACCTGAGCTCCCCTCTGCCTCCTGTCGCCCCACCCACTAGCCCACAGAGGGTGAGCCATCAAAGCTCACCTGAGCTCTGAGCTCCACCTCCTATGTCCCATCCAATCCAGTCCCCTGCTGTCCTCCCCGCCCCCACCACCTTCTAGTAAACTGGTCCCTGGTGCCCAAAGCAGTAAACTCATTGACTCATTTAACTCCACACAAAATGGTGAGGCGATTTCTTAAGCAACCGTCAGGTAAAAAATTAATGCTTCTTAGGGACTTCATTTTATTTTTAAGATGAAAGAGACTTGAGTATTCTGTGGACAAGGGGAAGAAGTTAGAAGATACAGGAGATAAATGAACAAAGTTCTGGAGAAGAAAGAGGGATTGTGTGCCCAGGTTAAGGATGTTATCCTGCTTAAAGGACCAGGTTGATTGTGTATCCTACTGTGACTGAGGCCCTGAGGCCAGGGAGTGAGGGATGTGGAGAAATGTAATGACAGGCATCCATAATTTAGATGGCAAAAGTTCCCAAATTGTATTCATGACTTTGCATATCTAGGCTCAGACAAAGAACAGAGATCTTCAATGTTACCAGCACTAGAATTTTAGTCCTTCCCAAACCAGTGTTATGCTGTCAACAAAATGGAGACTGCCTTATAACAGAAGGTAAAATTCACCTGAGAAAATTATAGTTTTAAAAGAAGAGTCATGATGTGCTGACTATGTATAGAAGGCATCATATAAATCATGAGTATCTCAATCTCTGTCTCTCTCATTGACTTATAGTCACACTCTACCACCAGGAGCCTCAATATCTTTATTTCTTCATTTTTCTGAAGCTACCAATTCTATATATTGGTAGCTTATTAACTTTATTAATAACTTAATAACTTTACTAATAAAGCTTAACAACTTTATTAATACGTTAGGAAACTAGAATTTAGGAATATCCAACACACAATATATCCTGTTGGCCAAAAAGTCTGTTATGTTTTTCCGTACAGTGGCTCTAGTAGTGCTTAGTTGTCTTTACTTCATTTGAAACAATTTTGTTAGATTGCATTGTGACAGCTGTCATATCAGCATGCATTTAAAAAATCAAAATTCATGAAGCTTTGTGCTATTTTATTATTAAAGATGGAAGAAAATACACAAGATTTTCAGCATATTATGCTTTATTATTTCAAGAAAGGTAAAAGTGCAACTGAAATGCAAAAAAAGATTTGTGCAGTCTATGAAAAATGTGCTGTGACTGATTGAATGTGTTAAAAGCGGTTTGCAAAGTTTCTTGGCACTATTGACATTTTGGCCAAATAATTCTTTGCTGTGAGGCTGTCTCATGCATAGGTAAGTTAACAGTACCCCTGGCCTCTACCCACTCGAAGCCAATAGCGGGAAATAGCCAACATACTCAAAATATCCAAGTCAATACGTCATTGGTGAAAATGAAGAATGTATCTTTTATTCTACAGAAAATATCTAAACAGACTTTTATGGCCAACCCAATAAGACCATTTCAGTCCTGACCAGTGTAACTCAGTTGGTTGAGTGTTGTCCCACAAAATAAAAGGTCACAAAGGCCTGGGTTGCCTATTTGGTCCCCAACTGAATCAGGCATGAGATGCAACCAATTGAAGTATCTCTCTCACATCATGTTTCTCTCCCTCTCTTTACCCCTTCCTTTCCCTCTCTCTAAAAATAAATAAACAGCCCTGGCTGGTGTAGCTCAGTGGATTGAGCACGGGCCTGTGAACCAAGGAATCGCGGTTCGATTCCCAGTCAGGGCACATGCCTGGGTTGCAGGCCAGGTCCCCAGTGGGGGACACATGAGAGGCAACCACACATCGATGTTTCTCTCCCTCTCTTTCTCCCTTTCCCCGCTCTCTAAAAATAAATAAATAAAATCTTTAAAAATAAATAAATAAATAAATAAACATTTTTTTTTTTACAGAAAGAGTATTTTAATGTAAAGTGCTATAGGTTCTCAGAAAATTATCTATTCACACTCATAAACTATATCAAAGGCTCTTCCTCATAAATATATGAAAAGGCACCAGGAGAATTTGAAAATGAGCCAAAAATCTTATGTCCTATTATTCTACTTATTATTAGAGGTTTTGTTTTGCTTTCCTTTTTTTTTCAACTCTCCTACTATTCTTCAGATATTTTTAGTAACCATGGGAAAACCATCTCTACCCCTCTTCTCCATGCTTTTCTTCTACACTAAAAACAATAGAAGGGGAGATAAGTACATATGTAATTTTTCTTATCTTTTGAAGCAGTAAAAAGAGTTAAATTCAATATAGCTATGCACATAAATTTAATATTTTAGTGTTTTTTCTTGAAAGACAACGCAATATTCAAGCATTGAATGCTATAAAAAGTCAGGTCTATATAAAATCTGCTGAACCTTTTTTAAAAACTGCCTTTAGAAATATTGATAGCTAATACATTTGATTAATTACTTAAGGAGTTTTCTTTGTTTATTCCAAGCACCCTGTGGAGGCAACTTAACAGGATCTTCAGGCTTTATTCTTTCGCCAAACTTCCCTCACCCATATCCCCACAGCAGGGACTGTGACTGGACAATCACCGTCAACACAGACTATGTCATCTCTTTGGCATTTATCAGGTGAGTGTCTGTGTGTTCCCACATTTAAAAAAATCTTGTCATCTGCTCTAATGTTTGCTTAGGCAGGTTTTTATTTCTATCCATGACATTTTTATTATTGCTTGTTAATTCCAACACCAACACCCCACAGTCCACAGTTTGCAAAGCCCTGTCTAACGGCGGAGATGCCAGTGCAGTTCGGAAGGCTGGTGGGTGAGTGTCTTCACCAGATTCCAGTGGACGGGAAACATGTTAAAAGTCAAGTGGCTTATTGACTCTCATGAAATGTGATCTCTTTATAACCTTTCCTGCCTCCTTGTACTTGCCATCACGGCTTCAAGAAATTCGGTTTTTCCTAGACTTCAAGATGAAAAGGTCAATACTTCAAGGATTTTTTTCTTCCTCCATAAGTGGGTCACCCAAAATCTTTTGAAGCATCTAAATATCCATTTGTGCAGCACCACCATTGGGCTTGGGAAGATGTAGAATCTGTTTACCACCTCTGCTGACGGTGGTCTCATTAAAGCAAGCCAACAAAGAATTTTACGGATCCTCCTTATATTTCTCCGCAGAATTGACAGAATTTGACACGGAAGTGTTTTCAAATTGGCATTTGTTGTTTATCCCTGTACTTGATTGAAGGGTTAGCTCAGTCCGTACTGAAGCAGTAGAGAATGAAGCTCCTTGTGTGAGCAAGGAGACAGCTGGGTTTGGGCCCTGGCTCTGCTGCCATCATCCTTGTCACCTTGGGCACATATTTGAATGAGTCTGTTTTCTCACATGCAGCTAATAGGCTGTGATCACAAAACCTGACCTATCTCTCGCCCTTCCCTTAACATTTCCTTGGGAGTAGTTGGTATCAACAGATCAAAAATGTCCCAAGTAGAAATGTTACAAATCTTCAGTGTCCAAGGACGGAGTACAAGGCTCTAGTAACACAATTCCTCCTTCTGCCAGTGTGTTAAAACCGCTCAATAGTTTCGTAAAAGATCAAGATTAACTATGCATTTGTCTAATATATCAGAGATAGATTTTTCCAAAAAAATAAAGATAGTTTGGATTCATGAAAATTTGAAAAGAAATGTACATGTATAGATTTTTCATTTCTATAATTTTGTAGTGATATATTGACAATTGGTAATAACAAAGCAACAATGATAATACTAGTTATATCCAGGACCCAGCTGTAAGACAACTCCCCAAGGTAAGTATTGTTAATATTCCTATTTTACAGTTGAGGAAATGGCAACATTGACATTAAAAATGATAAAATATATGATACAGGGCTTTATTATAAAACTATTCTAGTTAAGTAAATGAGTGGTAGAATACTGTTTCACATGAAGTGCATGACCTACATTTAATTTCCAGCTGTGTCAGTTATTATGTGACCTTAAGGAGACCACTCATGTTCTCAGTACACTCATTAGAAAATGGAAATGATGATCCCTTCCCTATAACACAGGGTTATTGATCTGAACAAGCTGATATTTATGAAAGAGCCTTATAAAATACAATGTATTAATAGAATGTACTCTCTTTGAAGTTTTTCAGGAAAAATGATCATTATAGTTAATATTCAAAGGTTTCCTAAGAAACACCATTTTTGTTTTATTATTTTCAGAGAAGTTATGAATCAATATTTTGAAATGTGTAATTAACCACAAACTACAAATTAAGAACAATGGTACTGTAATCCAATCTTAATTGAGCTTCTGGTCTTCAAGAGTAGTAAACACCACTATAGTGTATCATTTACAAAGCACTTGTTCGTCATGATTATCCCCAAAGTGGGATGGGTCAGGAAGTTGTAATTCTCATGAAATCTTAAATTGAAAGAGATGAAGTTCGGAAAGGTTGTGTTTTACCCTAGACCAAGGGTAGTAAGTAAGGAAATAAGGCCCTATTCTCCAATTTCTGTTATATTACAGCAAAAGCTAAAATTCAGACCTCATATGCACTGAAAGGTTTTAAGATCAATTAATTGCATTAGATTTGTGAAGCAACTGAATAAATTAAAAAAATACAGCAAAGTAGGTGTCCCCCAATTTTTTCATGTTGCAGGGTCCCTTATATATATATCAAATGTTGGGAACCTCTGCATTATCCCAGTCTTCCTTCACCACTGTTTATGCACAAGTAAGCAGCTGGATTTCCCTCCCTTATACCTACAGGCACACATAAAGGATTAGAATTTTTGAGGAAACAACCTCTGTAAATCTAGTAGGTTTGAAAGTATCCGTCACCTAAGAAGTTTCTTATTTAGATGCAAGGATGATGTTACGTGAAAACAGTTTCTCCACTGATGGATGTTCAACAATGGCAAGCTTTACTGGGTTTATCATGAACTTACTGGCTTTTCTTAATGACCCAATTAAGTCCATTCTCTTCTCTGCCAAAATGTGAGCTAGGTGATAGACAAATAATAGCTTCGGTCTGCCTTATAAATATGTGGGTTCTATAGTCATTATGGGGCAATTATCATATTTTGGCAGGTTTCTTAGGCAAATTTAATTTGCAAATTTTGCAATATTAAAATATCAATTTAGAAAATTTACATGCTAAAATGTCTTTATTTGCACATTATTTAATTTTAACAAATAGCATATTAGTTTGATTTCTCCTACGTTAAGTTTTAAAAGAAGAAAATATATATTTATTTCCAAAAAGGTATACCTGAAACTATGTGGTGCTTCATTTGCATAATTTAAATGCAAATTTGTGTCTCAAACTTTTGTTTGAATCTAATATGCAGTTGTCTTTTAAAACAGAGAAACTGCTTATAAATTTTGAAATCAAGGCAAGTAGTATAACTGATAAAGAAAAAAGAGGTTTTATTTTCTGATGCAAAATATCTGAATGGAAAAATTAAAAATAGGTATCACCCTCCACATTTTACTGATATAAAGTAACTTATGTAAGAATATATAGCTTAGCAAAGATAGAATCAAGGTTTGAACCTACATTTATGACTGCAAAACATTTACCCTTTCATCAGCTAAACTGTTTGCCTTTCAGTCATTTTTATTCCCTGTAGATACAGTGCCAACTTAGACATATTTGAAAATATCAAGATGTCTTTTCTGTTTTTCACTGCTGACTTGATATTCATATTCAGTGTGTTGTTGCCAGGCAAATTTTCAAATTAACTTATTTTTGAAGGAACTGTTGTTATTTTTAAAGATATTGACTGTATTAGCATATGATTATATGGCCTAAGGTTAATTTCTTAGTAATAACCATGCCACTTCCTTCTCTCTCTCTCGTCTAGTTTTAGCATAGAGCCAAACTATGACTTCCTCTATATATACGACGGGCCAGACAGTAACAGTCTACTAATTGGAAGTTTTCAAGACAGCAAGTTACCAGAGAGAATAGAAAGTAGCTCCAACACCATGCATTTGGCTTTTCGGAGTGATGGATCTGTTAGTTACACTGGATTTCATTTAGAATATAAAGGTAAATATAAACATTTGATTTCAGCACCATGATTTAAATTGTGAGTATTTTATGCAGGAGGATAGTGTTGTGTTGGCTGTTGTCAGTGGTTACTACCTGTGTATTTCTTAGTGCGGGCTACCTACAATTCATTTCATAAAGAGCTCTGACTTTTCCTATCAGTGAAAAGGAAATTAGCATTTCCCTAATTACTACCAAAGGAAATGTATCAGCAAACAAATTAGCCATTAGTATACTCCGAGAGTTGGCTGAAACCACAAAATAATTTTAAAAAACTCATTTTGGGGGGGAGCTGAAGATTCATTTAAATATTTTTTATTCAGAGACTACTCTCAGTGATAAAGAGAACAAAGTATAGTGATAATTATATTTGAGAAAACATCTAAAGCAATTTAAATATGACAATATTCCGAATAAGAATAATAAAACATAGTGATAATTATAATATTTTAGAATATTTTGCATGCTTTTAAATAAATCAATGTTACAATGCCTATGGATGCTTATAAATATAAGTTCTACTCTCAGTGATTATAAACAAATGAGATCTTAGTTGTTTAAAGTTAAAATTTATTTTTCAATAATTGAGTGCATAAAGGGCATACTGATAATTTAACTCAAGTTGCCAATTGAGTTTTGAAAATACATATTTTGGATTTGTAACAAACCACTTGGCTTTTTAAAATTATGAGGTGCTTTCAATAACTGAAAGTAATATCAAATAATAAAATAAACTACAAGTATCTACCATTTAACTTGACGAACCTTAGCATTCTGCCATATTTGCTTCAGATCTATTATTTCTTGTTTCAAGAAATAAAATATTGCATATACAATTAAATGTCTTTTACGATTGCCATGGGAACCGGGTTTGTCTCTTCAGGGCTATCAGAAGAAGCCAGGATAAATTCCACAACTTCATATACCACAGGTTAAGGAAGGCTTTTTTAGGAAAAGGAAAAACTCACAAGTCAGCAAGATACAATTGCTTGGAGTCCTCCAATATCTTCATCACTTTTTGGAATGCATGCCAGAGACAAGGTGTCTGCTGGGCATGGGCATGGCACGGATTTTATCTTAGTGGGAAGACTGAACCCTCTCCAGGTCTCTCATTTTACAGAGCAAAGTAGGAAAATGGCCGTGTCACCAGGAGAATATCCAGGCTGCTTGGTATCAGACAGTGAGGATTGGGGGTGCCAGCTATTTACGGGGGCTGTCTGCAGATGCTAACTGTTCCAAACCATGGGACCCTGGGGAAGTTTAGACCCTGTGATTGCAGTCTAGGAAGCATCTTGGGGAGAGCTGAACTTGAGCACTCTATCAGTCTTTTCTATTAGAAAACGCTCCCAACATCATGTGGTAGGTAGGACCCAGCCAGAGGATGACCCAGGCAAGTCATGATGAGCACCCAGGGCTAGTTTCAGGCAGCCACACTTTTTCATGACAGAACGTTCCTAATTCTGTGTTTGGTGCTTATCGTTCCCATCTTTGAAAACTTACACATGTTTGTATATTTTCTATCATATGCCTGTCCTTTATCCTGTATGCATAATTATAAATTTCCATCATGTTTATACCTTTGTGGAAAAACTTCCCTTTAATTTTGTTGAGATTTATATAGACTATGATATAGACTTGTAGGGAAGTTTTAAAGAAGAAAAGGCAAACTTTCCAAAAGATGAATATCAGGCTGTTAGACTAATCCTTTTAAACAGTAATTTCAATCATTCCATTTCCCTCAAGGGATTTAGTTCAATCTCATGAAGACCAGGTTCAAATGCTAGGTTGTTTTTCTGCCTAAAAATTAGGTTGTGTTTTCCTGCTTGTTTAAGGAGGAAACCTCAATATGACATTTTATTCTTAAGAACAAACAAGCAGCCCTTGCAACACTAAAGGCCAGTTCTTAGTGTCTAAATTTAGTATTTGCCCTCCTGATTCTTACCTGAAAATAGTGTTGTGTGGATATTTTATCTGGCAAGAGATACAGTTTCTTGGATTGGAAAACAATTTGCACAATGAATATAATAAGTGGGTGCATATTGTGTAAGTGTATATGTGTGCAAGTGTGCATGCCAACATGGGTGCGTACATGTGGGAGATCAAGTTTTTAGTTTTGTATTGAAACTCGACAGTTGAGTTTATTTGACTTGCACGCTCCAGTGCACTTTCTCCCCTTCATACTCCTCATCTCTCTTTGACCCAGTCAGCTCAGTGTTGCATAACAGTCAGGCTGTCTATCAGTTCTTCGGGTAGGTTCCTGAATGCTTCCTCTTTGTAGTCCTCATCACAATTACAAGTATTTATTTAATATAAGTATTAATAGACTGCAAATGGCATGAGGGCTAGAATATTTTCTAATTGTCCACTGCTGTATTTCCAGAGCTGCCTGGGTAGTGGGCTCTTCAGTATTTGTTGAAGGGAAAGAAGGAAAGAAAGTGCCTTCTTCATTCTTCTGATGTTCAGTTGAAATCATTGAAGTGTTTGTTCTAGCATTCCTCTTTTCATTGTATTGGGAAAATCTTATATAATGTTTTTCCTAAAACACCAATTTCTCATTATTTCCTATAAGTGTTAAAGTACTTTGAAGTCTGAAAACTTTTAGGAAAGGAATAAATATGTTTACTGTTGGAGTTTATCAGATTTGGATATATCGATATGATTTCTGTAATGGCCAAACACATATTTTTGACTTAAATTCTGAAGATGCTGTGAGTCATATCCAGAGATATACCCACCTCTTGACTTCCCATTCACATACTCTAATGTAGAAAATCACCTGTGTTATTCTGAATTTTTAATGGTGCTAACATTGTACATTTCTCTATTATTTCTTAAGTAAATAATAATAATATATTGAAAATATTAAGGTATTACTACATCATTTAACAACAAAGTGTTCTAGTACCCATTCTCAAAATGTATAAACTAATTTATTTCTCTGTGTATTTTCAAAGTGTTCTCTCTGTGTCTGTAGTTCACTATCCGGGTACACAGAAAACAGTTCCTTTGTTGTGGATGGACTGTACTTTGACAATTATCTCATTCTATTAGCTTTGAAAGTGCTTGGTTTGACAGACTCTCTATCTTAAAAGATGCTGGTCTGGGTTGTATAAAGAGTTTGTTGCCATCTTACAGTGGGCAGGCTTCTGATAGAAACAGGGGGAGTGACTAGAGCAAGCAGGTTAAGAAAAATGTTTTCAGGACAGAAAAAAGTGTCTTTCATTTCCCCCTTAGTGGTGAGATGAACTGAATTCCACATAGGCAGGGATATCATGGGACGGGTGCACATTAACAAAGAAATATTAAATAAGGCAATCAGTCCTGCTTCTTTTTATAATAGACTCCAAAATCCTATGTTTGACTATATATATTAGATAGTAATTTTAATGAGAAAACCAATGAAGCATTTTATTCTCTTGCTAATCAATATGAATTAGCAAAATGGTCAGATATGGTTAAGGGCTGCTTTAAAGGCTGAGCACTCAGAGGCTAAAAGGATGCTGATACTTTCCTTTAGTGGTGATAATGCAGAAATCTTAAAGACTGTGTAGAAATCAATATTTTAAAACAATTCACTCTATATCAACATTGTTTTACAGCAAAACTCCGAGAGTCCTGCTTTGATCCAGGCAATATAATGAATGGCACCAGACTTGGAATGGATTATAAATTAGGGTCAACAGTTACCTATTACTGTGATGCTGGTTATGTTCTTCAAGGTTATTCAACACTCACCTGTATCATGGGAGATGATGGAAGACCTGGATGGAATAGAGCCTTACCAAGTTGTCATGGTAAGAAGCATTCTCTTTTGTTGTTGTTGTTTGTTTATTTTTTAATCCTCACCCAAAGACATGTTCATTGATTTTTAGAGAGAGGGGAAGGGAGGGAGAGATGGAGGGTGAGAAACATGGATGTGAGAGAGAAACATTCATTGATTGCCTCTTGCTCATGCCCTGACTAGGGACCGAATACACAACCCAGGCATGTGCTCTGACTGGAAATCAAATCCATGACCCTTCTCTTTATGAATGACATTCTAAAACACCAAGCCACACTGGCCAGGGCTGCTAAGTTTTTTATTATTAGAAAGAATCAATAAATGTTTAACATCATGTCTGTACTTTTAAAAAAAATCAACCATTTAACACATGACCTACAAATTGGATATAGCAATGCAGAGATTTTTATCAAGGGTTTTTAGATTGAATTCAATAAAGACATGGCTTTGGAAAGTGTGTATATTCCCAGGTGTCTCTAAAGCAATATGCATATGATAGTAGGCAAGCTAGTAGCTGAGAGCAGCAAGAGCACCTCTTCATTTGTGCTCAGGTCTTAGGGGATTTCCTGAAATCTTAGGTGCTCAGAAAATACTGGCTGAGTAAATGAGGAACAAACACACTGCAACTGATGTTTCAACAGAAGTAGATAAATGCAATAACTTAAATGTTATCGAGAATCAGTGATCAATCTTTATCTGAAATACAGATAAAAGAAAATATCTATTTCTCCTAAGAATTTGGTCACGTAAAAGTCACAGCCAAATCAGTGTTGCTCAGACACCTCCAGTAGCACAAGGAAGACAGACAGACACAGCAGGGTGGAGAAGGACCTAAAACTAGTTTGGGTGACATAGTATCCGGTATGAAAGTTGCCAGAACTGCCGCAGCTGGAGTTAGTAAAAGACCAGTCATCAGAATGAATTTGACAAAAGATCAGACAATGATCATAGCTAGGAGATGACTTCTGATACTAGAAAAAGTCTTAGGAAAAATACATTCAAAGGGGAAAGACTTAATATTTTTGAGATGAAGGCAGCTACCAATTGGAGAGGCACCTTCTCTTGGGGAATGGAATTTGTTGAGCAGTTAGCTGCATAAATGAACAGTTTGGGAATGGTTTTGAAGGGACAAAAGTGGACACGAAAGGGGAAATCATGCAAGTCACCAGTTAACAGTGAAGCAGGTTTGATGCTGGTGGTTCAGAATTTTATGAATAGGCATTTTGAATAAATTCCTAGAGAATTTTCCAAAACAAGGGCCAGTTCACAACTTTGTGGAACTGGTGACTTGTGGCCTTTCACAAAAATAACATACCTGAGTGTTAAACAGAAAGTCAAACACAGAGTGTTTTTAGAAATTATTTTAATGAAAAACAGACATTTTATTTTATTTTAATCACTTTTGTATTGTCATTTGAATAGTTGTCTCTGGAAAGAGGGGGGAAGTGGTGGTGGGAAAAACAGACATTTTAAAAGAAAGTGACAGAGTTCAATTGTAGACCATGGAAATTTTTTTTATTTTGGGCTGTTGGAATTGGGTATTATAACTGAATAAAATAATTGTATTAGAACAAATAATATGGCATGTTGAAAAATCATATGCTTGTCTACAACTATATTATGAGGATAGAGATACAGTGAAAACAACAGTCAGTAAGGAGAGAGAAACAATGACACCACAGTGGAAAGTTATCACAGACTCTCTAGGCAGGGGAATGATCCTAACGCATTGTACACAATGGACACGGAGATGACATCATCTCGGGCAGATTTTCCAAACTGTGGGTCATCACCTGTGAGTCATAAAATCAATCCACTGGGTCATGACTAGCATTTTTATAACTGACATAAAATTTAATAAACTGAATGAAAACAAATGAGAAGAAGAGAAAAACATTATAATTCAAAGAACCCAGTAAAGACAAATATTATTTGTGGAACTTTTTTGGTTACATACAGAGATAAATAAAATGCACTCAGTACACCTGTACAAGTGTGTATGTTTGCATACAGGTGTTTATGTTTTCATTGGTATGAACTATGTTGCTTGCTATGAATTTCATTTGGAAAAAATATCCCAAAAGCCCTGATCAGATAGTTAAAAGTATGGATTCTTGGTGTCTGATGTGCATGGTAATTTTTTCTACTTGTATGATATATTCATAGATTAGAATTATATGTAATGATTTCTGACTAAAACACAAGTCATTTAACTTCTCTAGGCTTATTGGCTCATCTCTAAAATGGGGAAAATTGAATTTTTTACTTCAAAATGTTGTTATAAAGAAATAAAGAAAAGGTAGGTATCTAGTCAAGGGTCATTTTGTTAATATTAGAACAGCTGTTTAGTTCTTGCCTTAAATTGATCATTTCATTTATCAGAAAATTAGTGAAATAAAAATAGAATTAATTAGTTTGGATTTAGTTTTCCTAAAGAAAAAAACAATGGATACATGGAAGTTACTAGGAAATTTAAGAAAAGAGTTATTACATTGTCTTAGACTTAAGAACAATACAAAAGAGAAATTCATTTATAGCCAGATAAGCATACTAAAACACTTTTCAAAACTTATTCTCAGTAATCATTAAGAAACTACAGAACATTTTAGAATCCAGACAAAAAATAACTAAAAACTGTGATGGAGAAAACCCAAAGTACAGCAATAATTTTAGATGAAAAGAGCAGGTTCTGCACACGGGGATACGTGATTACATAGCTGACTTTCGCTGACCTCGGTGGGACAGACCAGTACTAGAGTACACACGGCATGTGCTCACCAAGAGCGCGCTGGCCTCACGTAATTCCACTCCTTCCCAACAGTTTCCTCTTTATTGATAGGTCACAGCAATGCCAGTATCAGCAAGGAATGTGTCATAACACACACAAATGCATTCTTATGGGATCAGGTATAACCCAATTAAATATATCATTCCATGTTGGTAATAGTAATATATACAAACAGTGTGGAGGGAAGAAGAGACCCTGGTGCAAGTCCTCTCATCCACCTATGGCCTGAGGCAAGCTGAGCCTTGATTTTTAAATTGCTAAAACTAGATAATGGTTTTATTGCAATAAGTTATTGTAAAGACTCCGTTAATGAACACAACATGTACAGAGGATCCAGTAAAGTTTTCAACAAGAAGCATAGCACTGGAAAACATGCATTGCCTTTTATATTTTAGTTGAAATGCTATATTTTTTGTCATTTGAATATCAACTAAATCTAATTTATTAATGTCATCATATGGTTACACATTTACCCCTTCCTAAAGGTATCATAGGAGTTTGGTATTTTTAAATTCCTTCAGAGATAAAAAATTTTACCATAAATATAATTGGATCTCACATGACTTTTAACCATAATGCCAAGGTATTATGGAAAACAAATAAAATTTATTCAATGCATATTTTATGCTATTAGAAAACAGTTAAAATACTTTGATGTTAAAAATATGATCACAACTGTTAATTTCTAGTATACTGGAAGGGTAAAAGATCCCCATGTTTTAGAATTAGAAATATTTAACTATAAACAATGATTTAAAAACAAGAAAAAAGCCTGGGTCAGCTCTGTGACCTTTTTCAAATTATTTATTTTGTACATCTAAGCATGAGACAATGTTATGTAATTTGTGAAGTTCTTGCAAGAATTATATTAAATAACTTATTTAAAGCATTTAGTCCTGTGACTGTCACTGTCATACAGTAAGGAGAGGTTAATATATTTTTTCTTTTTTATCAGGTTATCACATATCTATTTGTTTTCCTCTGTAGTGATCATATAAAATCCAAAACACGAGGGACTGGCTGGCTTTCAGATTTATTAATTTAATACTTTAAAAGTCAAAATTAGTGTATAAAGCATGTGCATTAGTGATGGAAGGGTTTGTTGTTCATAAGGATAAATTACTTTTAATTAAGATATAACTGATGTTTTTGCTAAAGTAAAATATGCATGCAGTAACCAAAAATATAATAGAGAATAGCTTACCATTTAAAGTGATGGTCATCCTCCCCACCCCCTCTGTCCTCCTAAGTCTCAGCTGAGTTTTATAATAATTTCTATTCCTATTTGCTCTAATGGCCCTCTCTGTGACCCTGTGTTACCTATGAAGCTCTGTTTCTTGTCTCACCAACTCTAGACAGCACATATTGATTCCCTGGTATAAGAGATAAGGAGTCACATCACATCCACAGCTTCCCTCTTCAGTGTTGCAGAGATATATACATTTTGCTTATTCTAGCAATTGCCTTTGTCATTGTTAATTTGCTTATGCCTCTATTTCAATTTCATCAGTGTCTCAGTGGTCAGTGGCGAGTCTCAGCTGCTTTTCATACTAAGTCTTTTGGAACTTTTGACTGACTGGTAGCCTTTGCTTTTGAGTGTGTAAGTAGGAAGTTGGCTATTGGACTGTGATTCCTAAGTGCCAAAATAAAGAAATAAGGTTTTATTTTATATGAAGATAAACATGACCTTACTCTGCACACTTTTAAAATGCAACCATACATATTTTGCTTTTTCTTCTAATATTGTCTTAGTCTCACCTCAAAGACCACAGGCTCATGAAGTTCTATGCTACATACCGCCTTTTAGCATGCAGTGCATTAGTTTATACAAGAAGGCTTGAAGTAAATATTTTTTAACCTGAATTGAACCGTAAGAATGCACAAAGTTTGTCCATTTTAGATTATAGATTTTTATCATTGTTTAGGATTAAGTGCACATTTTAAACTTGAAAAGTGTTTATAAGAGCTTATGTTGGACACTGAAAGATTATTTGTCAGAAGTATACCCAAAATGATAGCATCCTGCAGTAAGTAAGTTCTGCTTAGTGATAGGAAACACTGTATATTATCTCATGAGAAAGTCATATGCATTGAATGATAGCAGAATGGGATATCTGTACCTTCAAGTCACTTGTGATAAAAAATGTTTGTAGAAAATAATTTCTTTCTTTGTTATTTTTCATAGTTTAAAAAGTATCTGTTGAAACATAATTACCTTATATCATCCTTATCCATGATCTTGACCTTTGCTAAGTAAAGGTAACAAAACACAAATAGTGACTGATTCCATATTTTTTCCCTTAATATTCATTATTTGACTTCTTTCACCTGATGGCATTGCGTTTGTTTATATAAACGCCTCTAGGGCACCAGCCATCGCTTACCTCTTATCCTCTTTCCCAACTAGTTTCCTCTCTTCCCTGTTTCTTCTATCTCTTCTGAACACACAAAGTGGTCTTGAAAGCATAGGTCATATTGCATCACATATATACTCAAAATCCACCTGCGGTTTCCTAAATCTGAATAAATGCCAAGCATTTTATAATGCTCTACTTAATCTGCCTGTGTGCACACTGACCTCTCTACTGGCCCCCTCTCTACTACATGACTGAGCCACACGGGCCTCCTTCATGCTTCTTCAAAGCGCTGCTCACGTTTCTGCATCAGGCCTTCGGCTTCTGTGGTCATCGCTGCCTGAACGCCGTTCCCCCAGTCTCTGGCTGGCGGGCTCTCTGACTCCCTTCAGGTGTATGTGGTCACTTTTCTTCTTAGCAGAGAAACCACTCCCATTTAACGGAATCACATATATCTAAAATTGAAACAATATACCCTGTGTAAAGATATCCCTGATGTGTGCAAAAGCCTGAGTTAGCTTAGTGCCTTAGAACTTTAAAAGGTAAATCATTAAATTTGAGAGTATTGGCCATAATTCCAATCAATATTTTAATGAAGTAAAAATTGATATAACATCATATTTTTTCAGGTGTATGACATACTGATTTGATATTTGTATATATTGAAAAATGATCACAACAATAAGTCTGGTTAACATCCATCTCCACAGATAGTTACCGAAAAAGTGTTTTCCTTGTGATGAAGACTTTTAAGATCTATTCCCTATCACCTTTCAACTATGAATAGAGTGCTATTAACTATAGTCATGTGCTATACATTACAGCCCCATGACTTATTTATTTTTTAATTGGACCAATGCAATATTCTTGACCTTTTTCATTGTCATAGCATACAGTGAGCACCCAACTAATAATTATAATAATAAGACCCTAGGAATAAAAGTATTCGGACTGTTAAATAATTACTAGTTTGCCAGTTGTTGTAAAGAAGAATAGTATCATTCATTCAGTGCCATTTATCAGCCTGGTTCTATACTTACTATTAGGAATCAAATGTGAATTCAATATGGTCCTTTCCTGTAAAGAGTTATGATCTCATGACATACAGACAAATAAGGTCCATTGCTAGAAATAAGAACAAACTACTGTGTGTACAGCATGAAGGTGCATCTGACCTAGTTATAGAGAGAGATCAGGGAAGTCTTCTTATAAAAGTGTTACATGGACTGAATCTTAAAATTATAAATAAGAAGGAACCTGGTGATTTACAGGATGTGAGGCAAGGGTGTTTCACCCCTAGGGTTCAGCGTATGTGAACATGCAGTAACAAGGGTAAACAGGGATTTTTGGATAGAAATTAAAGCAGCTCAATAGGGCAAGTGCATAGTGAGGAAGAATGATGAGGAGTAACAGCTTACCTACCTGTGCGGAGCACAGTGTGTAATTGTGTGCCACTGTTATTTCATGCCTTGCCACAACTCCTTCACTTAGGGAGTACTGATACTCTCATTTCACACATGAGGAGACTAAGACACACAGAGAGGTTCAGTCACTTGCTCAAAGGCATGCTTGTCTAATAGCCATGTTTTGGAGTCCATACTCTTAATCATTGTCCTATAGGTAGGGGGGTTAGTTTTTCAAATGATCTTGTATTGATCTTTTTCTATCTCTAGAGCCTAAGAGTACCTGGCATATTTTAGTTGGTTCAATGTTTCATGAATGGACTTGCAGCACCATGAATAAAGGGTGAGTTTTAGGGTTCTCCACTTATTTCTGAAATCTCCCTCCAGGCTAAGTGTGAGAATTGCAAAGGTAAATTCCTACCAATAACTGATAAAAGCATTTATCTGAGGTGCATTTTTCCATTCTGTTTTAAGTCAACTTTGCACAGAATACAAATGACAATAGATGCCATTAGTGCTAACTCAGTTCTTTTAAAAATTTGCAGCTTACTTTTAATACCTTTGTTTCACTCATGCTAACACAAGTTCTGGATTCTGGGGGTGGGGGAATGAAAAATGAAAGAATGAAGTGCCTCAATCACTGATAACCTTTAAGTCTGTCCGAAATGCGTTAACATGAATATGTCACTATTAGACATCCAGTGGTCATCCGACATCATTCTTTGTTCACCTGCCAATTAGATACATGGGAATGATAAAAGCTTTGTTTAAAAAAAGAGTCCTCTTACCCTAACAAGGGAAGAAAAAAAATGAAACAACTAAAGACATGAAAAATAAAATGGCCATTTTGTAATTATAGCTTTCTAACTTTAAAGTTGTCTCCCATTAGCAGCTTCATACGGCCTACTTTTAATTAAATCATATTGTTAGACTATGAAGAAATAAATAACTGAACTTTTATTCCAGATCTTCTGCTTAAATGGCATACCTTACCTTGGGCTAATTTCTTATTTTAACTGTCCTTGAAGTGTATCGATTTTGGAGATGTGAAACAAGTCTGTAGTCCTGTCTCATTATAAATGTATGTACAGGTTTTCTAGTCTAATATTCTGAACCATTAGAATTGTATTTCATTTAAATACATGATATAATTAAAGCATGTAGGTGAAAGATTCATAAAACAAATGCCTAGTGGTAAATTATTTCTCAGTACTATGAGATAATCTGCCTTTTACCACCTACGCATAGGAATTTTATTCATAGACATGATATATAGATCCTGTGTCAGAAAAATGTTCTATAAAGAAGTATGATGTGTTTTGTATTGAAACAAGTTAAGGTAGTATTGGGATAAGACTAAAGCATGTTTCATTTTCATACAATTGGAGGAAAGTATTATTTAAAAAGAAATGGGGAAAAAGCTGATGCTATTAAGTACCTGGTATTTTCTAGGCCCCCTTATGTAATTTCCACTCCCGTTGGCCTCCTGCCTGCTACTCTAGAGAATCATTAGCATTGTTACAAATAAATCTTCTGCTGCCGTGGGTTCTGGAGCATATTATGTAGAATTGCCCATATAAAAAGAAATATGATTACAAATCATTGGCTATAATTCACAGAATATTTTATTGTGACCACTGACTTAGAGTTCATATTTAAAGCATTTTTATTTCCCCTGCCTTTGGAATTTTAATCAGACTTCTTATCTCTGGAAGGGTGGTCACATGGCCCCTCAATGTACGAAGATGTTCCCATTCTCTGCTACGATGTGGTCTATTTTTAAGTCAGACTTCAAACATACCTTCTTAATGTGTTGCCAGCTATTGCAGAAAAAAAGAAAAGAATTTGTTTATACAGAAAACTGAATCAACCCAGTGATCCTTTCCTTATAGATGAAGAAAATAATGTATATATCTATAATTATTACAAGTCATGGTGTGATTCAAATTGTATGACAGAATGGTTTTAAGGTAATAAGGAAAGAGGTCTAAGAACAGACAAATCTGTACTTTCATTAGGGAAACAGAAATCCTACTAACAAAGTTAATTCCACAAGGCCTTGGAGAGAAAGTAAGCAGTTTTATTATTGAATGAGCATAACTAGAGTACAGTGCACATCGTAGGCAATTATTAAACACACTGCCAACACCAGACAGAATCTCGTGCAAATTTGTACAGTAAAAAAAGATCAAATAGCACTATCTCCGAGAGACCAGTTGATGTACGTTGTTTCATGTATACCTTGTTATGGATCCTGAGTTCGTTTCAGAAGTATATGTTTATATTTCCAAAGGTCAGTAAGTCAGCACCTTTACACTGTAAAATGAAAAGTTTGGTCCATTATGTTTTCAAGGAGACAACGTACAGGAAGATGGGAGAGATTGCCACTTCCCTCCTCTTTATTAAACATAGGAAAACTTCACTTTACACTTAAACTTCAACCAGTGAGCCATTCACTGCAAGATTCCTAACAGATACCCATGCATAAAAGAAGACAATATAGAGTTCTCTGTGTAACCAGAAATTTGGTTCCAAGTCCCAAAACAGAAACCTAGTGAGTTACATTGAAACACATGGATGGGTTAGTGAGTGAATCTAAGCCATATTTAGGCTATGACTAAATAGCCTCAGCTTAATCTAGTCCTATGACTGCATACTTCTCCCCAAGTTCCAAACCATTCGGATTCAAGGAAGAATCCATCTATCCTATTAGGAAAAGAGGCAAAAGACCTGGAAAGAAAGAATCCTCCAATAAAAGTAATATTTTTCAAGGACACATGGACAAAAATTAGTGGGGGTGGAAATGAGAAGGAGGCAGGGAGGGCTGGGGGGTGGGCTGGGATGGGAGTAAAAGAAAACTGTACAAGAACAACAATTAAATATTTTTTTTAAAAAAAGAAAAAATTAAATAAAGACTAAATTAGAAAAAAAAGTAATATTTTTCAGATATCCTGAGGCCAAAGCACAGTCTCTGAGCCATCTCCATTAAGGAAATGAGTAGATAAATCTAATAGAACAGGGGTTCCTTGCCGGTGTGTGTGTGCCCTGTAACAAACCTCATGGACCTTAGAACCATCTTTTTTAAGTAAATAAAATAAAATAAAGCACATAAGCTTGAAAAAATAAACCAATTACAAAGTACTTAAAATCTATAATAAAAACATTCTTGATGTAATCATATGTTACTTCTTAATTAATGCCTTAATTAAAAGTTATAGCAGCAGATCTGATAACTACTGAGATTTTTAGTAGTGATGAGCATAAACAATATGTTGAGGTATTGGCATAAGTTATAATGTAACAGAAAAATATCTGATTTCTGTTGGTGACAAAGTCCCACTTACTTTTAACAAACCACTACTGTGCTTTGTTGCCTACATTTGAAATGAGAGGAAATGCTAAAATCCAGTTAGAAAACAAACTTAATGTAGGGCCTCATGAAACTATAGACATTTTTCCCTATCTAAAATTCATGAAACAATGACAAGAACCCCTGAATTATATGGAAAAAGAGGAGATGGACCAGAGTCTCCTCTTTTTCCCTCATAGTGTTAGCTTCTATTTGCCCTGGACTTGAGAAGAAAAGAGTCTGAAAACACAGAGGACCACACCCAGACTGACCATTAACAGCTGATGCAGTGACCAGCGCAGTGGTTTTCTTGAGAAAAGAGCTGAATGGAAGTTCTAGGTTCCTCTTGTTTTGGGATGGAGCACCGTGCTTTTCACAGTTGCAAAAAATTGGGAGAGGAAAAGAAAAACCTTAGCTCCTTATACGCAATGCCCTGAGCAGTGGCAGGGGGCAGGGGTGGATAGGGGTGGTCACAAAAGGCATCCCTGACTCTCTCAAGAGAAGAGTTTGGCAGAGACACCAGGGAAGTTCCTCCTGCCCTTTCACTCTGCTTTGTGCTCCTTCCTGAGATTTATGGTGTTTGTTCATCATCCTAAGACCTTTACGACAGCTTCATTAGATCACCTCCAGATCATCTGCAGTAAGTCAGGAGAGATCTTAATTCATTTTAATTAATTTAAGCCCACCTCATATATTCAGATCTAACAGATACTTCCGGTCATGATTTGATTTTCCTCTCTTGCAAGGTTACTCAGTCAATAAAGAGTGAAGCTGGAAATTAAACCTAGTTTTTTCTGATTCCAAATCTTTGGGTTTAGATGGCATTCTTCTGTGCTACCCTAAACAAGGAGTTTGAATAACCCATGAATTTTATATTTCATGCATTTAGTCAACAGAAAGATATTAATAAAATTTATATTTTATTTTCCATATATATCTTATTATATAAACAGACATTATGTTAGGCTCAGGGTTATAAACAATATTTAAAAAAACCATGGAAACTAATTTAACAGATCTTGGTATCTAGGGATAAAGACAGGCTTTAATCAGAGTCATACAAGTAAATATATAATTACAAGTTGTAATCGATGTCCTAAAAGTAACCGCTGAAGTGTTGTATTATGAGAGCTTCTGAAGTAGTCTGGCAGACAGAAGACTTTCCTGAGAAGACAGCAATTGAGGCGAAATCAAGTAGGAGTTAAAAAATGGTTACAGAGGGTTCATCCCATCTAAACGTATTTAATACTAATATATTAACTGTTCCAACTATTTTTATCAAAAATAAAAGATTGTCAACACTAAAAATCTATGACTTTGAAATAAGGATAAACTAAGTGATGAAAAGAGATTTGAGTTTTTAAAAAGTGCTAATAATTCAATCACAATCATTTTAAGAATCGGTCTTCCCTTACACAGTTTCCATAAAATCATAGGATAGAGACTGCTATGGACTTGGGGTGCAGTGAATGGACTGTGTGTGCTAATGAGTACAGAAATTCTTTTGAAGGTAACACATTCTGAAATGAAATAGTGGTATTGGTTACACAACTTTGCGAATCTGCTTTTCAAAACTGACACTCAATTGTATACTTTAAAAGGATAAATTTCATGGTGAATTTCATGAATTTCAAAGGATTATATCCCAATCTTGAAAACTACCGGACATAAACTACCAACATCCATATCTACTGCTGTTAGTACAATTTGTATGTGGTAACATGAAAGACCTATCCAAGGAATGCGGCTATTTCAAAGCCTTTGTCATAGACTGTGTCATTGTGTTCCAAGAACATACCTCTGAGAGAGAACATGGCTCAGACAGGAGGGGGAAGAGAATGCCTTCCTACCAGCAAAAGCAAATGGATGAATCCGGGCAATCAGTGAGGTGACAGATGTAGAAGCTCATATCCTACTAAGATGACTCAGTGAGTCATTAAAATGGTTTACAAGCCACTGATTACAACACTGAGATGGATTTTTTTTTTCGTGTGAAACAAGAGTGTAGAATTGTAACACAAAATTAATTCATAAGCAATAAAGACTGATTTTTGTTTTCGCATTTAGGTGAACAGATGAAGCGATAGAAAATTCATAACACATAAATAAATGTAAATGCATCAGTGTAATGCAGAAGGAAATGAGGAATGAAGCAAATAAGTTACTTAGTGTAATGGTTTATAATTAAAGTAGTATTTATCACCATTATGATAATATAGCCATATTGGAAGTTTAAGATCCAAGGCAGATAAGCAAATGAAGCATGCATGCTTACATAGAAGACATGAAGAGCGGAATGAAATAAACAGGTGAATTTTTAGGCATTTTTACTAAGATCAAAGTTTTGAACAATGGAAAAAAGAAGTGATAGTCATTTTAATCTTAAAGTCAATACTGGGAATAATGACTGTCTAGCTGTCTGCATTACAAACTCACATCACAGAGTTTAAGGTTATGAAAGTCCTTCTTTAGAAAAAAAGAGAAGACTCTGGTTGATAAAGCTTTCAACACATTCTATATCAGGATGTATGATTTGTGACATTCAATCAGGCTATATTAGGGCATGAGTATTTTACTAGACCTGGACGAGCACTTTTGTAAAGTACAGCAGTTCTTTCAAACTGAAGGAGTCACAGGCCATATCTAGTAAATTATTGATTTAATATATCATATTGCTCTTTTGTGACCAGTAAGAATTCATCACTTTTAAAAGTACAGATCTTGCTTTCTGAGAAAAAATATGCATTATATAAAAATTTTCATTATAAAGTATATTTGGTAATAAATTATAAATAACGTAAGTGAAAGGACAGATCTGAAATTGCAAGTAGCTTAAGGCAATGTTGCATGTATTAAATGTCCACATATCATAGAGGCTTTTAAGTAGTACTTCTTCCCTATGAATGGTTTGGGATTCTTCTATTTCATTCAGCAGGAAGCCTTCGTCTCCTCCTTCACATCATCATTATCATCATCCTCATCTTCCTCCTCCTCCTTCCCACACATATGATCAAGCCATCGGTGGGAAGTATGTACATTAGATGACTAGAAGCCTTAAAACCCAGTTTATAGTTTCATCCTCTGATTTCCCTGGAAATACCACATCTGTCTATTCTATCATTGTTTCCTAGTTCAGGAGCAAATCAAGCATATGCAATATAGTTAGAGCATGGGCACATTTCACTTACACAGATCAATCCATAAAATTCAGCCAAAAGAAGGTTTTAAAACACAAACAGAAAAAGAGAGAAGAGAAAGAATAATACACAATCAAACTGTGGGGTTGGTTTTGCTTACTCGATGAGGGACACTCCAGAGTGAATAAACGTTAGCTACATGGACTTGCTGCTGTGGAGCGGTAGGCATGAGTTTGCTGGATGGTATTTCCTCAGTGGAGCTCAGTATCCATGCAGCTCTCATGTTGTAAAAATCTCATCATTGAATATATTTCTAATGTTTAAAGATACATAATCTTTCACGTAATACTGCTTCTAAATGCAAAGCAACAGTGATTCCTGGAAATTAAAGAAATATTGATTATTTTAATCACAGAAAGAAAAATAGGTGTATATAGATTTATTAAGAGATGGTTTGCTCAATTATTTATTGGATTTAAGTGAACTTCTAGGGTGATTTCAACCAAATACAGCACTGTGTTATGTGCTGACTGTGCAACACTCCTTTATAGTAGTCTGGTCTTGCGCGTGCAGTTCATTTAATTATCCCACAGACATTGACAAGTTTATGAAAACTGTTCTGGAAAACAAGAGTTGATAAGACTCGTGTGGCACAAACAACTAGCAGTGGTAAGAACTTGTGCAGATGAGGAGAGTTCTTACGGAAACCACTGGCAGTCTGGATCATGGCAGTTAGAGTGGCGAAAAGGAGGGGCTGATGAGCTACATCAGGGCACAAACAACAAATGATGTATTGGAGCCCAAAAGTCAGGAAGATGGCAACAAGAGTATTGGCATTTTATAACAGGCTAATTTTGACATTTTAAATCTTTAAAATACTTTGACTGTATATATAAACATAAAACATAGTTCCATAGTGCTGCAAAATCATAATTAATTGAAGTCAATAAAAATGTTAGAGTTATTGCCAGTGTGATAGCCCATTTTAGAATCATTAGTCTGGCATTTTGCCAGGTGCATTCTGGGGAATGTTGTTCCCATGAGATATCACAATGAAACAGACTTTATGATCAAATAAGTTTATGAGAAATCATATGATATCCCAAATCTTACAAACAACTCAATGAACTCTTATAGTAAAGAATCTTGTTTTTTTTAATCTATGTACCAGTATTTCCCAAACTTAGCCCTAAAGCCATTTCTTCTTATAATTCATATGTTCTATAAAACTGCTACTAAAATGCAGCTTTAAGGTAGTTATAGTGTCACATAAGTTACAGTCAGCAATAGGAGAGTTCTTGCATTTAATGCATTCCAGTAGCAAAGGCTGTTCAGTAAAGCAGTTAGTTTGAGGAAAGGTGAATGTACAAGCCAGGTGGAAAAAAACGAGCATGGAATTAAAGTCCTGGCTTCCTTGTATCTTCTACAGATTGTTAACAGAGCCAGGAAGCGAAAGGATGTCCTTTTCTCTGTTAGCCAATAAGGTGAAATTAAAACAGGAAGAGAGAATACTAGAAAAATTAGTAAAGTTAGCCTGGCTTAGTCATTATTCCATTTAGATTTATATAAATATAAAACTGATTACAATAAAACAACATCTCACACCAGTTAATTTTCCCTTACTGATACTTACATAACTGCATAAAATATTTCAGTCACTACAATAGTCAGCATAATTGAGTATAAGTTAAGCCATGCTATAATCTCTGACCATGTGAAATATAAAATTATTTCTACCTGTCCAAATAACAGAATCTAACATAATATTAGTCACCATAAGGAGGGTGAGTATAGGCACCTCATATGTATTCATCAGTGATTTAAATAAAAACTTTTTTGTATTTATAAATTATATTTTCAACAAAAGCTGCCCTGAATGTCCATTACATAAAATAAAATATACAAAACAAATTGAGCTATCAGCTGTACATTAATGTGGAATGGCAGAATATTCATAAGGCAAACAGCTTAACTTCACTCAGAAGCTCTCATTTCTATTCATAGTTGCAAAATTTAAAAAATAAGAGTTTGTCACATACATTCAAAGTATTATAATTTGGGAACACCTTAAAATCAGAAAGTTAAGATAAAATATACTACTTATTCTTGAATGATTCTCTCATCAGTAGTATTATCATTTGAATCAAGTTATCAGTGCCAGAAGGAGCATGCCCCTGACAAATGTCAAACAATAACAAGTGATGAGATCCACGCACCTTTGGTTATTTAGCATCATTGCCAATGTGTTGTTTTTCTAGGAGTTCTCATTTTAGGGTCTGAAAGTCTATTTATTACCATTTTATAGATCATTAAAGGAGAAAAAAGGCAGAACATTTATTAGCCACCATCTCAGTAGAACATACTCTATGCGTGTGTGTGTGTGTGTGTGTGTGTGTGTGTTTAAATGTACTAGTATGTTGCTATATTTTAAACTTTGGCCAGGAATCAATCACACGTTTTCACTTTTTGAAACTTGCATGACACCTCTCAAGCCACATAGCACATTCCGTTCAGTTCTCTTAAAAGGAAATCAGTCATTGACTCCAACACATTTGTGACATATACCCAAACTATGTCTCTTTCAGCCCTTTTCTCAGGTACAGAGACAGTCACTCCACTTTTGCTGTTAATCATATTTTCCTAAGCCTCAGGGCCAGTGGTCCTCATGTTCCCTTTGTAAGGACTCCTTCCTCCCTTTTACACAACCCAACACAACAAACACATCAGAAACTCATTCCGTTTTGCATCTTCCTCTCACTATCTCTACATTCTCCTTTTCTTTATGGTTAGGATTCTGATTACTTTTGTATTTCTTTATCCACCACTAACTCTTCATTCAACTACAGTTTAGCTACCACTTCTCTATTTCAAGGGTTATACTTTTTCTGTAAAGGGCCAAATGGTAGTTTGGGCTTTGCTGGCCACATATCTCTGTCACATATTTGTAGCTTTTGTTTTGCTTGTAACTCTTTAAAAATGTAAACATTTTTCTTGGCATGGGCTGGGTATGATTGGTTGGCTATAAATGGTAGAAAGTTTCTCTGACAGAAACTACTATATTAATAACACCCAAAACTTCCTCTTTGTGTGCTTGAATGGAATCCTGCACAAGTTCAAAGCCAGTTAAGAGATCGATGGAAGGAATTCAACCACCAGTTTTGATATTAATGGAAGTTGAGAAGCAGTCACATTGGGCTTCCTATGCACTTGCAGGTGACCTGCAACAACCCTGGCCACCCCCTCAACAGACTCACCCTGAAATACCCTTTAGAGGAGAAAGCCATTGTGCTCTCCAGGCAGGGTGGCTCCCTGCTGTCTGTCTGTCAGGTTCCTGCCCTAAGCCCACAAATCGGGAAGCTCATTCCGCCTCCACAGGTGGGAGAGGTGGGGCCAGCAGACAGGAGTGCTAGGCAAAATCCCTCCTCAGGGAAACCAAGGGCATAGAGAAGGAGCTCCTTGCTCCCTGATACTACAGATAATCAAACCCACTGGGACTCATTTTTCATGTATTATCACTTTATGAATCGTAACCTTTTTGAACTCTTTCTTTTCACTAAGACTGTCTTCTCCTTGCGCTCCCAAAAAACCAATATCTCTGTATTTGCCCTCTATCCGATCAGAGCATCCCTCAGACCTACTTTTTGGCCATCTTTCCCTACTGTGTTAATATATACTTTTCTGAGTGATATTCACTTAAAGAATTTCAACTATATTCTTTATTGTTCTTTGGATACCTATGTCTGTTAGGAGCTCAGGTCTCCTTCTGAGCTCCAGAACCATGAATCCTAATGTGTTCATGTTTCTTGCAAACAGCAGAACCATCATCTGCCCATGTACCGGAACACTGGTTTCATCCTCATCCTTTTTAGTAACATAGCACATTGAGGGCTGAGGTAGCAAAAAGTCTGCCTCTATACACCATCAGCACCTCCTGTGGTTCAAATGTAAGTTATATAAACAGATAAAAGATGGTAAGAGAATATTCTAGTTAGCTGAGTAAGTGAATGTATTTGTACAGCCATCCTTATACCATGTTTAGAAATTCTTACTTAATTTGGGGACAGCACAATCAGGGTTGATTTTCAGTAGATTTCAAGTCTGGCAGTGAAACAGTTCTCCCTTGCATATGTAATTTCTTATCATTACAAAAGAGATGATTATCATTACACTTTTATCATAAGTGAAAGCAGGCCCATCGTCATTACCTGTAGAGATGGTACCATTTCAACATTATCACATTATTGTATTTCTCAGAAGAGTAGATCTTGATGTTTAAAATGTTTTGTTCACAGTTTGTATTTTATTTTTAAAATACTTGACAATGGAAGATCTTGTTAAAATACGGGGATACAAGATGCACCTTAAAATCTAGTCGCCATATTTTTGAATTAAGAAAATATTCATAATATGATTTTTATTTTTTTCCAAAAATAATTTTTTATCACTTTATTTTATTTTCTAGCTCCATGTGGAAGTCGTTCAACAGGTTCAGAAGGCACTGTTCTATCACCAAATTACCCCAAAAATTATAGTGTGGGACATAATTGTGTTTATTCCATAGCAGTTCCCAAGGAATTTGGTAAGTAAGATTCATCTCATCATGTAGTGTTTCATTAGAGACATCTTTATTTTTCACTATATGCTATTCAAAAATGTTAGTTTTTTAATGAAAATTAAAGTACTTTACTCTGCAATCCTTTTAGATAGCTTTATAATAATAATAAGAACTTTAGGTCATTTTATTCCATCTAAATTTACAGTCAAATACACAGGTGAACAACAATATAAAAATGAAAACAGGATTGTTTTTAATTTTTAAAAATAAGTACATCCAGTAACCTTGCAAGTGCCTTCATATTTGAATTATATAAAATGGGAAATCACTGGAGCATAAAGCAGTTTGCTCTGGAAAATATACATGAAGTCAAATACAGAAGTATTATGATAATGACAAAAGCATGTAAAAAAACAATCATGTAAGTCTTATATTTATGAACACATTTCCAGAAAGAAGAAATTTTGTTTTTAAGACCTAGTTTCTGGGGCAGCCATGAGCATTAAAAGACAGCAAAGGACATTTCAGCTCATCTTGTGAACCTGACAATCTCGTCTGCATTGGCACTGAGAAGATAATGTGTCCTTTGCTGCCTTTACATCTCCCTGATCACAAGTCTTAGAAGTCACCGACCTGCTTTTAAAGGTTTTGGATCTGAGATCCAGCTAGACCTAACCTGTTAAGCTCTGCTTATAGATTGATAGGCAAAAGCAATTTATTGAGTAGTAAAGTGTGGGAGAGAGGCTGAAAGTTCAGATTTCTAGAATTTAGATTTACAGCATTGTATTATATGGTAAAGGATTTGCTGTAGCTTTAATGGATGTGTGGGTCTGGGTGACTAAGTGTTATAGCAGAAGGACAAGGATTTTGTCATATCAAGGTTTTTGGATCACATCTTGACTTAAGGTTTCTGCTGATATATAAAATAAGCTGATGCTTCCAGTCCAATTTTTTATAACTAGATACTACCTATATATCCTCCTCTTCTCTCTTCTGAAATAAGTCCAAGATTCTTAACTGACATGAGAGAATATTGTCATCAGAAATGATGTACTAAACTTTTTATTTTAACCTTGAAATAGAGTGACAATGCCAGGATTAGCAAGGTGTCTGTTTCTGTACTCTATAAAATATTTGTTCTTCCTAGCTCTGTAATTGTTTGAATTAGAGCTGACCTCTTTGTGAAGAGAAGAATAGTTTAAAAAGAAAAATATCTTCTACTCAACTGTGTTTTTGTTGCTGTTGCTACATTTTGTGCCCAAGAGAGTTCTTTCTATTCTGGAAAGGTCATTTATTCTTCAGCTGCCAAAAATGTTACATGGTTGCTGACAGAATCCCAACAACAATGGTCCAGAAGACTCATGGCCATCCGAGTCATCTTGAGAAGCCATTGATTTGTTTTATCGCACACTGTTCTTGGGATGCCATGTGGCCACAGACTGAGAAAGTGGAAAAATAGCTCGCTCTTTCTCTGATAGGTAGATGTGCTGATCACCTGGAGATATTTTACAGTATGTTCAAAAGAGAAGGAAAAACAGTGATTAAAATAAAAGTCTATTAACAGATTCATAAAGAATGGAATCTTTATTTTAATAAGATAATGTAAGGTAAATTTAATATATATTTTTAATATAAAAAATGTAACCAGTAATAAGGAGTTTTTAACACTATTTAAAAAAATAAATCTAGGATCACTTGTCAATAAAATCAATTATACTTTGATCTGTTAATAAGGACATTTATATTTTATTTTTATAGATGCTGCATCATTCTTAATTTCAAAATACATATAAAATCAATGAGACTTGGATTCTAATTTCAGCCTATCACCTTTTAGCAATCTCCCTTTGGACAATTATATAATCTCTTTGAGACTTAATTTCTTTATTTGCAAAGTGAGGATCATTATGTCTACAGAGCAGCACTGTTGTGAGGAATAAGTGCAATCGTATGTGTAAAGTGTGTTGCACAAAGTTCATGCTCAATACCATTAGGTTTAAGAATGCCAGCTTTTGAGTCAGATTTCTGGGTTCAGAGTCCAACCCAATTTGCTCTTTTTCATTGGACAAATCATACCATCTGACTGAGCCTTACTTTTCTCTATGAACCAGAAATAATAAATGTCTACTTTGTAAGGTTATTTTATGATTAAATAATATATATGTAAGTGGCAAATGACATGTCATATAAACACATATGGGCACATACACACTTACTCTCCTTCATGTTTGCATTCATAGTCCCTCCCGGAAAAAAACAAGGTAAAATAAAATGACCTGGATTACTAGATTGGACTAGTCTCTTAAGAGCAGTATGACTAAAAATAAAACATTTATATTATGTAATTAAAACATAAAACAAATATTTTCTATTTTGCATCTCCAGTAGATATCCAATTACCTTGTGATTCCTTAAAATTTGGGAGCAGAATAGCAGAATTAAATAAATATGGATCAATCATTGACTTTGTCCTATCTTTACATCTGCCTACTCACTGTGAGATGATCAAGCAATGGTCACTAGTCTCTACAAATAAAATTTCTTTTTTGCTTTGGCTACCTCCCATTCTCTGCTTAATTTCCTTCTTTTGCCATATCGGGCTTTACTTTATGATTTTTTAGTATCATTCGATAACATAAAGCTTATTATTATTTTCTCTCATTTATCACAAATCATAATCATGTCAACTTTCTATGTTTTATATGCTGACTACATATACAGTCCTAGAATTTTACTTTGTAAGTCATTTAGCATAATATCTGTCCAATATACTCACTTCAGTCATTGGGATTTCATTTTTCACATGGATGGAGGTTCAAAGGTTATATAAGGAGAAATATCACATATAGCCATTACCCATGAAATACCTTAAATCTCCCATAGAAGATCATCTACATGATTTTACACAGGCTATATTGTCTTTGAGTAATTCTAACAGGACATTTTTTTCCTCCAATGTCAAACCAGATAACAGTTTCCTAACATAGTATCAGACAAGCTAGTTTGGTTTCTCATACAGATCACATGGAACCAAATTGTTTCCATCTGTTTTTGCCTGATGTAGAATTGAATTCATATAAGTTAAATGTGTACATATCTGACTCTATTTTACTGGTTGATTAAGTGAATACTCTTTGATCTATCATTCAATTTTTATGTTTTATTTTTTCTCAATAAGAGAATTGTCATTTATAATACTTTCATGAGCATCATTGGATTTCATTTGAAGTTATTCAGATTTCTCAGAATTTTAATATATAAATCACCTTGAGGATAACCAGGATGATAATCTATGGTGACTTAATTTTGTGTGTAACCTCCCAGATAATTTTAAATCCTGAAAGACCTGTCCTGAATGCATATTTGTTAAGCTACAAAGCTTATTCTTTCCCAAGATTAGCTTTGCCAGGTAGAATCTTGGAAGTGTGCATGAAAACATTTTCACATTTCCTCCATATATATATATATATCTTGTGTGGGCTCTTGTTTGTGTAGGTTTCAAATTTAGGAATACCTCAATACTGAAAAGTTATTGTCATATTGTCACTCCAGTCTACTCTGTATAAGGAATTACTCTGTACAATGGGCACATAGAGTTTGTAAAATCTTTTGTGTATTGCTGTGGGAGAGGCTTTTTTAAAAATAACTGTCTTCATCTTGAACTTCTCTCCTACTTCTACATATTTTATATTGGTTTCTTAGTCACAGCCATTATCTTTTCTACTTCTCATTGCTGTTTTTTTTTCCTCCAGCCAGTCTAGAAACATCTTTCTCTATGGCATTGATTATAATAAAGGGTTGTAGTTTTTTTTTTTTTTAATTTAAAGCATTACCATAATATTATATTAAAATACTGGTAATGATTAGATAACTATCTAAATCATATTCATTACATTTAATATTTTCTTTATATCTTATAGACTTAAGTGACTACATAGTGATTGTTAAATGCAATTTTTTTTTGCAATATCATATATTTAACATTACTGCATAAAGTGTTCTCTGTAAAAGTAGTCTTTAAAAATTTAGGTTTCCTTACCAAGAACACACAGTGGACTAAAGAAAGTCTCTTTAATAAATGACATTGGGAAAACTGGACAGCCTCATGTAAAAGAACTGAATTAGAACACTATCTTACACCTTGTACAAAAATTAACTCAAAATAGGTGAAAGACTTGAATTTAAGATCTGAAATCATGAAATGCATGGAGGAATGCATAGATGCTATGCTCCTGTGTGTCAGTCTTATGGGTGGTTTTGCAGACTTGGCTCCAACAGCAAAGGTAGCAAAAACAAAAATAACAAATGGAACTCTGTCAAACTAAGAAACTTCTTTACAACAAAGGAAACCATCAACAAAATGAAAAGGCAACCTACTGAATAGGAAAAGATACTTGTGAATCATGTATCTGATGTAGTATAAATATCCAAAATATGTTTAAAGAACTCATACAACTCAACAACAAAACAAAATTTGATTAAAAATGGGTAGATGACCTGAATAGACTTTTTTCCAAAGAAAACATACAGATGGATAACAAGCACATGAATAGATGTTTAACATCTCTAATTATTAGAGAAACCCAAATCAAAACTTCAATGAGATATCATCTTGTACCTGTTAGAAAGGCTATTACTGAAAAGACAAGAAGTAATAAGTATAGAAAAGAATGTGGAGAAAAGAGAATCCTGGTACACCATTGGTGGGTTTATAAATTCATTTAGCCGTTATAGAATACAGTATAGAGGTTCCTCAAACAATTAAGAATAAAACTAGCATATAATCAAGCTATTTCTTTTCTAGGTATCTATCCTAAGAATACAAAAGCACTTATTTGAACAGATGTAAGCACCCCCGTATTCATAGCTGCATTATTTATAATAGCTATATATGGAAACCACCTAAGTGCCCATCCACAAACGAATGCATACAGACGATGTAATGCTACTCAGTGACTAAAAAAGGAAAGGATAAAATCTTACCATTTGTGACATGGGATGGACCTTGAGGGTATTATGCTACATGAAGTAAGATGGACAGAGAAAGACAAGTGCCATGTGGTTTTACTGATATATAGAACATAAAAACAAACAAACAATAAACAAACCATGGATGCAGACAACAAGTTGGTGGATGCCACAGGGACAGGACATGGTGGGAAGATGAAGTAAGTAAAGGGAGTCAATTGTGTAGTGATGGATGGAAACTAGACTTCAGACCTTTTGTGGTGAGCCTGTAGTAGGGTATGCAAGTTGTTAAATTATAATGTTATACACCTGAAATTTATAGAATGTTATAAACTGATATAACTTCAATTTTAAAATTAATTCATTAAAGAAAATATGTAGGTCTTAGAAATTAGATGGAAAAAGAAAAAAGCAATAAATTAAAACTGAGATACACCCAGTGTATATAAATGTATGTATATATGTTTTCCCTTTGGGTAATCTGAGCTTTTTAATATGTAAATATGCACTAATGTAGTTTTAACCTGCATATGTAAAATTAACTAACTCTTTAGGTCTTATATGTTAAAACTGATAGCTGTTTTTATACTATGTATAATCTCCTTTACAACTTACATATATTAGACCATTTGCCCTTTGATCTTGTATCTAGTTGCTTGTAAATGATCTATTTTATTTGCATCATTTACATAACATATTATTGTGACCCATTTTTGTACTTAATTCAGTAACTTATTGTCACTAATTTTTTGGCAATACTTTTGTAGGTTCGTTAGGTTGGTAAACCATTTCGCTGACACTCTGTTTTTCCTGATGTGACATTTTCAGTATTGAAAGAACCCTTATGGTCAATAAAGATTTTTTATATTTTATATTTAAAGTGTATGACACTTCATTTTTTAATACTAGAATTGTATCAAAATCAATTTTCAGTATCTTCTGAGTATTGAATTTACTTAACCAAAAATGACAATTAATGATCACAAATGTGTATTTATTCAAATTTATGTTCATTATTTAGCATTATTTATTAGATATAGAATGATTAAAAAGAAAAGGGAACCTTAACTTTTTTTATTAATGGCTGTTTTTATGAAAAAAATTCAGGAATGATACAGTAGTTCACCTTATCTGTGGTTTTACTTTCCATGGTTAACAGCAGTCTGATAATATTAAGTGAAAATTTTCAGAAAGAATAAATAAATTTCAAAAGATAAAAAAATTCATCAGTTTTAAATTGTGTGCCCTTCTGAAAACATGACAAATCTGGAATCCTCCCTCCCTCCAGTGTCTCCACGCTAAGATGCTCCTTAGTCACTCAGTAACCATCTTCGTTACCAGACCCACTGATACGGTACGGTAGTGCTGGTATTCCTGTAACTCTTATTTTACTTAGCAATGGCCCCAAAGTGCGAGAGTAGTGATGATGGCAATTCAGCTATGCCAAAGAGAAGCCATAAAATGCTTCCTTTAAGTGAAAATGTGAAAGTTCTCCACTTAATATAAGTAAAGAAAAATTTTGCATTGAGGTTGCTAAGAAGTAAGCATGAAACCTCTATCAGTGAAATTGTGAAGAAGGAAAAACAAATTTGTGTTAGTTTTGCTGCCATATTTCAAACTGCAGAAATTGCAGCCACAGTGAGCAATAAGTGCTTAGTTAAGGTGGAAAAGCCATTAAATTTGTGGTGGAAGATGTGAACAGAAAACATGTTCCAATTGATGGCAACTTATTGTGCCAGAAAACATTTATGAAGACCTCAGATCTGGGATGCCCGGAAATGAGAGACACCAAGCCATTTACTGCAGGTAAAGGGTGGTTACGCAGATACAGGAATAGGCTTGGCGCTTTAGTGTCTCACATCATCGCAGCAAGAGGAAGGGGAAGATATTTTGAGAGAAAGATAGATACCACATTCACATAACTTTTATTACATGTATTATTGTAATTTTCTATTTTATTATTAGTTATTTTCATTCATCTCCTACTGAGCCTAATTTATAAATTAAACTTTGTGATAGCATGTGTGTATAGGGGAAAAAAACTTAGTATATAGGTTTTGATACCATTTCAGGTTTAAGGCATCCACTGAGCGTCTTGGAGTGTATCTTCCAATGGTAAGAAGGGATTATTATATATTAATTCTGTGCCTATAAAAAAGACCATTTATATTTTGTTGGCCTAACATTTTAGAGTAAGGAAAATGAGATCATCATGTGTATTAATAATTACATTATTAATCCTTTGGGTACCATTTATATAATTATATCTGAAGGTACGTTTGGTTCCCAGGTGGAACCAGAACCTCCCCCCATTTGCAATTTGATCTGGATGTCAACACTCATGACACCATATGTGCACTAAGAGGGTGTGAAAAGCTTTTTTGCACATCTAATGAGGCTTTCAGAGAAGAACAGAGCAGATTTCAAAATGATCCAAAATTGTTTAAGGGAGTAAGACAAGCCGAGTGGCTTGTGGCCCCAGGGTGGCACTGAAATGGAAGTTTCCTAGCACAGGTCAGGGCTGTGATGGGTTTGAACTTCCTGCTGGTTCTTATGGAGCTTTTGACCAGGCCCTTAACAACTTGCGGATACGGAGTAGAAGGTAGGGAGGTGGTAATAAGAAGGGTGAGATTGGAAAGCTGTCAGCAGTCAAACATCAAACATTGATTAGACTTTATCGCAATTCATTCTTGGTGTTTGACTGATGAGTGAACCATGCCATGCTTAGTTTAATACAATTTGGCCTTTTTTAATTACACTACAATGGTATTTTATCAGGCCTATATCCAGATATTGGTTAGGAAGGCAAAAATTCTACTGAATGTCTAGCTCAGCATTGCTATGTGTTGTGAGAAGTGAAATGAGTGCCTTGAACACCGTCAACTCCAACTCGAATGCTGGAGAACATACAAAGTATTGTGGTGAGGCCTCGTGTTGTGGCCTTAGTATGTGTGGAGATATATGTAGCACTGATTTATATTTTAGATATCTTTGAGGCAATATTCCCAGAAATTTTTAGCCCCTAAAAGGCAACCTTGGATTAGGAATTGTTGTTTCATTGGCCAGGCAATTGACAGTGGCCCCAGGGTCTTTGAAAATGTTCAGCTGGAGCTGATTACCGACCTGATTGCTGACCAGGGCAACCAGTGCGGAGGTGACTGTCCAAAGTTTGGGCAATCGTCCTGCTAATTGAGTCCTTTATCAGGGATGTCTTAGTTAAGGTATTAAAAGCAGCAACTCTCCAGGGAATTCAATTATGTGCGATGATGGTGGCCACGCTGTCTGTAAGGTTATAGACTCCCTTGGCTGTACACTCGCTTATCCCAAGGGGCTCCTCAAATAGTTAACAGGTCCAGAAGAGGAGTGACTATCTGTGGCACCTACCGTGGAGGTGAGGACAGGGAAGTGCATACCCTCATTCAAGTGGGATATGCCAGAGGGCCTAGGTCTGCCTCTGGTGTAGGGGTACCGTTTCTATTTTAGCAAGGGGGCCTTTGTGGTCACGCCATATTTACAGGGTGCTTCTTCCATGCCCCAAGGGGTGATGGGCAGCTGGATACAGAGAGTCATGGTCTCAAACCGTGTGAGGGCCCCTCTTGCCAGGAGATACAGAATGAAGAGTTGCCACTGTAATGGCCTATGGCCTGGGGCTTAGGAAGGGAGCTTCTTGCATAAGAAGTCCATGGACCACATATGGTTGTCATGGATGGTCCAGAGACTCCAAGAGGCATGAGAAGAGGTTGTTGAAGCCTCTGCAATAAAGGACTCTCCAGGGGATGGTTCCTACTTAATTATTATTTGGAAAGATTCTAGAGACTTTACATAGGAGGTTCCATTCAAGGTGACTAGCTAAATAGGAACAGCAGAAATGGACTTAATATATTGTGCTCAAAATCCAAACATTCCTAATGTATTTTGAGCTGGGTTTAACATCATGGTGCCATGGAGGTCAATAGTACTTTCTTAATGGTGTCAGAGATAAAGTGGCTTCTGGCTGATCAAATAATTCCTAGAGATTTAACTAGGGCCTCTTATTTTATATGTGAGGGATTAGAACCTCCCCCTTTGTGCAAACTCTTTTATGTTTGTATGTCTTCAATGATCATAGTGAATGGACGTCCTAGAACGAAGATGTCATCCCTATGACATCATTATTTGTTCTACCTGAGAAAGTTGGATGTCATCTATGATCCATCCTACTAAGACAGGGTGCTATGGCTGGGCTGTTGAAAACCACATGGGTAGTCAAGCACATGTTTGCTTTGGAGGCTGAAAGCAGAAAGTCTTGTATCTCATCAAAGGTGAAGGGACACTATAGGTAAGAGGCTGTTGAAATCAGCATAGAGCAGAACGTATAGGTCAAATCAATAATAGCTAAATGTTTACACACTGGTTGTTGGATGGAGTCAGTAATTTCAGTAATAGTGATTATGGGCCTTCAGTGGGTGGAACCAAGAATTAAGGTGGCAGTAATCTGCTATGAGGAATCATTCATTCTTTTCAGGTTTAAGAACAGGCAAATGGGCTGTTAAATGAAGAAATAGTGGAATAAATGTCACTTCTCTGAATAATCATTTTATTTAATCTTTTAACACTCTCTTTTATACATATTCAACATATTAACTATTTTAGTTGCAGGGAAAGACCCATGGAGTATCAATTTGTCAAGCCTATTTATTGTAAGTGCAAAAGACATGATTTAATTTATTACATTTTTTTGGTCCAACTTCCCATGACAACTATGGGATATTTAGTCAGGGCAATAATTCTTATGATTAAGGTGAAGAATTCTTTTTTGTTTATTGTTTTATATTTTATACCTCATTTAAATTTGGTGAGATCCCCAAGAAATAACTGTAATTCCATCCTCTATATCAATTAAGACCATGAAAGTTAGCCAGTCAGTTCATCTCAGTTGTTATTAAAATTAATTCAAAACCTTTGTTGTAGAGTTTCAAGATTCATTAGAGGTATTTTATATTTTTGCTGTGTACATTCTTTAGCAAATTTTGGTTCTCTAATTGCCTCAAATTGTGGAACTCTTTTTTTAATTCTGTATTTTCTCACCTTTTATCTAGTTTGTTTATCAGCTCCTGGACATACTTTGGAGGAAGGATGATCTCTTTACCCTACTCCTATTTCTAAATTTTCTCCACCAGAGATTATCAAATCTGTAATATCGGAGTTAGATGTTTTCCCCATAACAACTGCTGCTTTGTAAGGTTTAAGGATATGGAGTTTGAGTTTGAATTATCTCCTTATTTGTGTGTTACAGGCACCTTTTTTTTTTTTTTTTTCATCAATAAGCCCATGAAGGAAAAATCTATATTGCAAAGGAGCCTGTGCAGAAGTAAAAGCATTTTGATAGGATCTTAGTGAGGCATCTGCTCTTAGGAGTGTAGACCTCAGTGTGCCACATGCTAACTGCTCTTCCACACAACTGACCACCAAAGTGGCCCAGATATTGCGCAGGGTATGAGGTTTTTGGTGTTCGTTTTCCATGAGAACTGTATAGAAGGAAAGCCAATGCCTGCTGGAGACTCACAAACAACAGTCACAAAGGAAGACTTGTATCTCTGAACCTAGCATTAGTCACAGCTTATACTGGAATCAAGACATACTGTTCAACTTGAGGCACACCAATAGATGCAGGCAAAGACGCAACCCAGAGTCACTTTAAGGAAGGCCCTAACTCTTGTTTCTAAATGCCAACTATCACACCTTATGATGTAGGTTGATTAAATCTGTGGTAAAGATTTGGTAGAATTCAGCAAATGCAGCCTGAAGCTGCACAGCTCAAAGTACAAGATTGCAAGCAGGTAGCAGAGCCACATACTTAGACAAAGTAAGAGAAAGGAGACCCTCAGTCACAGTGGTGGTCACCTGAGCACCCTCCTCACTACATCAACTGTATGGTTACCCCACAGTTGGTTTCGATTTGGAAACTGATGGCACCGTACAACCACCAATGGTATGAATATTTTTGTTCCTCACATAAGCTAGACTTTCTGGGGAAAGCGTAGCAGGCTCTTAAACAGATTCAAAATGGCATGAGAGAGAAGGGAAAGAAAACTGGCTGCGGAGTTTTACTGTGGTTATGGAGTGGTGGTGGGTGAGCGTTTTGTGTTCAGCTCGGCGCTTGTATGATTTGAACTTCCCACTATTGCCAAAGGAGGTAGGTCTTAAGCTTCCTCATCAGCTGGCCCCGACAAGAGGGAGGAGAGTGGCGGGGACCTCAGTGCCAGCTACAGTCAAACATCGAAAGATAGTTTAGAGTTTTAATGTAAAAAATGGTTTCTACTCCTTAATAGAAGCTATACTTCATAAAGCTGCAATTTATAATATATAAATTGTATAACATAACATATATATCAATATATATCTCAAACTTTCTCTTGCTATAATATTCTCTTTCCAATTTAAACAAAATTATTTCCTTTCAGCCTCCAAGTAAGTAACTATAATATGCTTTATCACAGGGGTGTCCAATCCACAGCCCGCAGGCTGCATATGGCTCAGGATGACTATGAATACAGCCCAACACAAAATTGTAAATGTACTTAAAACCTCTTTTTTTTTCACTCATCAGTCTTCATTAGTGTTTGTGTATTTAATGTATGGACCAAGGTAACTCTTCTTCCAGTGTGGCCCAGAGACGCCAAAAGGTTGGACACCCCTGAGTAGAATGTGATTAGTTGACTTTTCAAAGTAATTGTCAAATGACCTACTAGGTCATTATGGTAAAAGTATATTTGCACTCCTTGTGTAATGGATGTTGAGGTTGATGTTTCATATTTCTCTCATTTTATAGCACCTATAAAAATAAATTATGCAATAATTCTGAAGAAATTATTGTAAAACATAGTGCAAGTACATCAGGCTAGACATTTTACAATTTGTTAAGTAGCGGTACTTCACCATAGCAGTATTTTTCCAAATTCATGTTTGCTTTTATTTTTTTGCTTTATTTTACCAAGATGATAAGTTCAGCCATTGCCTCATCAGGCTGTTTAATACCAATTGCTAAAGATTGGCATTAGATTGCTAAAGATTGTTTTGCAGTGAGATTTAAAGTAATAAAGCTAATGAAGGTAACAATGATAAAGTGATTGAGGAGCAGCCTGGACAGTTATTGTGGAATAGTGGAAGCCAAGCTGAGCGAGGAGTCCGAACGTCCAAATTGCAGTCTTTTATCTCTCTCCCATTGCTAGTGTGACCTTGAGCAAATTATTTAAGCTTTCTGACCCTCATTTTCTTTATTTATAAGAATAAAGCCAATAAAACTTTGATTCAGTGGTCTCCAATGATCTGCCCATTTCAAAAAATATGTGAAATCTACTTTTTCTTTTTCTTTTTTATTTTTGTTCAATTACAGCTGCCCACATTAGCCCCCATTACTCTCTGCTACCCTACCCACCCCCACCTCCCACATTCAATCCCCCCTGTTGCCTTTGTCCATAAAGAGTATGGTACTGGCAGTTAGACAAGTATAGTATAGGTAAGTCCTACCAATTTCTGAAATTCAGTAGTCTCCTTATAGAATTATATGGATTTGTATAATTCTAGTCAATTCTAAAGATGAGTATAAATTTAACAAGTTCTGAGTCTTCCATGTTCCTGCAAAAGTAAGATAATTTATATAATAATGATATGCTACATTATTTTTATTCTCTTCCTCTCCTTTTCTTCTTTTCTGTTTTATTTGTTTTGGTTTGGTTTTATTCATCAGAATATCCATCATGGTTGTCTTTACCTTTGTTACCTCTGTTCCTCATCAATGTTCCTTAAGTACTTCTGAGAAGATTTTTAAAGTTGTTTTTATTTACTACTGATGTTAGAAGATTAATTTCCTCTCTATTCTCCTACTGGTAACTGGGTTAACAAATAATTCCATAAATGAACTCAAATACTCATATCCAGGGAGAAAATGCTTCCTGCAATTTCACTATAAAATTGGTGATTTTCCCTTAAGAACTTGATATAGAAGAATGTCTGAAATAATGAAAGGGAAAAGAAATACATGTGTATGCATAACATTTTCTGAAAAAGTTTTTATGGAGAAGTCATTAAATATAGGCTTTTTTAGTGTTTCATTATTCTGTCATGCAGTCACGTTTGTAATATTTCATACTATGACAGATTAAAGCTCAAAGATAAATGATTCACAAAAGCACACAGCATGCCACACGCAGACTCTTCTGTAAACACGGAGTGCTTATCATTTTTGACACTCTCCCACTGATATTTAAGGATGGGATAATGATCTTTGATTGTTCAGCACTGCAATCCAGTGCTGATTACAATTAAATACAGATGTTTATTCTTTTCTGTTTTGGTGACTCATGTGATTTAATTTGTCTGCTCTAAACCTAACAAAACAGCATTTTGAAATAATTCATTTGTTTGAAAACTCAATGAATTGTATTTCAAATTAGTTTACAAGATTAAGTGTTTGTTGTCTGGTTGGTACAAGAGACACACGATGCCTGTCACACACTGTAGAAATGTTCCATTCCCCGGGCAAAGAGGGGTTTAAGTATATTCTCTTATAATTTATTAAAACTCTTAATATTTTAACTTAGCTGCTTTTGCTGAGAATGGAAAATCTAAAACAAATAGGTAACTGTAATGTTTTCCAAATGTACTAAAGCTATCTTATCTGCTAAAAATTCCGAACTAAATGTCAGAGTTCCATCTGTCCTGTTGCTTCTGTTAGCAACATTTTATATAAATTTTTAAAAAATATGCCATAATACATATTTTGCTGGAACAGGGGTTGCCAATTCAAATTAAAAGCGTTGCCTTAATGGCAGAGGACGTAAATGAAGCCAGGGTGTGGGCCGAGTCAGGAAGAAACGGTGGTGCCTGGTGAGCGAACGATCCATGGGTTCTGGAATACAGGTGAATTCTGGCGTGTTTAAAGCACAATATGATCCAAACCAAACTCAGGAGTGGACTGAATCTGACATCAATTTAAATATGTTTGTGTTGTTTAGTTTAGAGGTGTGGAAATTTAAGGACTTCATTTCCTTTTTCCTTATCCCTTTGCTCTATTTTACCACCTCTAAATCTGTAGAAAAGTCATTGTATGAGTTCTAACCTTGTGGTGCGTAGAAATCTATACTGTATTGCTTGTGAGTGGCAATTTTTCACTAACTGGATCATTTATTCAAACCAAATGCATATTCAGCATTGAACTAGAATCTGAGTATGTAAGTTATGTAAACAATGGTTCCTACTCTTCAAGAGATCATAGAAAGGTAATTAGATCATTGAAGAGTTTATTTTAAAAGAATGTGGGAAATACTATATAGATGGTTGTGTGGCTACTAAGGAAAAATGGAGAAGGAACACTTAACGCAAACTGGTGGCAGGATGGGGAAATTGGGGTCATGGTGTCAGAAATACTTAGCTGAAGAGATGATGCATGACCTGAGTCTTTGAGAACGAGCAGTTGTTAGCTGCTCATTCTCTGGCACAACGTTCTCTGGAACAATAGTGTAGCCAGAGAGGATAAGGTAGGCAAAGGCACAGACATATGGTACATGGTGTCTAAAAGGAACTATGGTACACATTTTTCTCTCTGGTTGAAGGATAAAGTACTATTTAGAGACTGATATATTTGAAACTAGAGAAGCAGATTATGGAAGGCATTGTATGTCACGTTTAAATCAATTCAAAAATGCTTGCTGAGTTCCCACTATGTTTCAGAGAGACATTTTCTAGGCTGCAGATATCTGATACCAAATGAAACAAAATGTTTAATTGTGTTCAGTAGCAAACACTGTATTTTAAATAATCAGGCAATCTTGGAATAATATCCACCTGGAACATAATGGCACAGGCACTTGTTAGAATTTTAAAATATTTCTATGCTATTGGTAGTCTTGAATGAGTCCTCATTTTTCTGGCCATCTACCCCTTCCCTTCAGCAATTAAAGGTGTAATACCTAAATAACTACCTAGCCTAGCATCAACTCTGACTGGCAAGGCCCGTGTCGTATTGATTATATATTTTCAGAGTCACCTTGTAAATATAATTGAATATACTCAAGCCCCACACACACAATCATGACCTAACATTCTGCTTTTGAGATTGAAGAGGAAAAAATAAGGAAAATAATAAAGTTTTATAAGAGAAATGTTTATAAACGCTGAGTTAAAAAAGTATGAAAGGCTTTTTGGTTTATTTGCTCTTAGCCTTCTGAGAACATTTAATATGCCAGTGTACATATTTATCTGTGTATGTGTACATTTCTATATATTTAGTTGGGGCTCTTTTTTATAATTTACAGCCCCAATAACAATATTGCACTAATGTGTAAGTTGTGATCAGAAATTTTATTTTATTATTAAATCCCAAGAGCTTGATAATCCTTCAGACAGTTTATAACAGCCCAATTTGTATTTTAAGAATGTGACTGATTGGATTAATAAATGGATTGAGTAACTTTTTATCCTGGGTTGCGATGGCATATTCTTATGTTTTTTCTAGACTCTTATCTATCATATTTAGTAAACAAAAGATTAGTATATTCATGTGTCCATTGACCATATGTTTGCTCCATTGATAACTCCTTTTTAATATTCATAAAATTAGGCTACATGTAATTTCTTAAGGAAATGCTTATAATTAATTTCTATTTTAGAAGACCATCCACATCATGTTTTGTTGCTGATTCTAACTTATTTTACTGCCTTACCTTGGCTACCAATTAAAATTGTAAAGGTGTTATAAGTAAGCATGGTACCCCAAAACTCTAATTTTTAAATCATAGAAATGACATTTGTTAAATTGAAAGTGAATCTTTATGGTGACAAAACTCTTGTTTTTATTGGCAGTATCATTATCTGTCTTGGATTGTTTGGAAACAGTGACCCTAAATATTTTTATTGGGAATATCTATTCTAAATAAAATTCTAAAAAAGGTGTAATGCTAATTAGAATTCTGCAGCATGTTCTATGACCCATATTTCCTGCTGAAATATTTTAATTAATTCTATGGAGACATATTCTGTGATGCTCTTAAAATATATGAAATGGTACAACTCTCATGTCACAAATTAAAGTGTTCAAGAAATGTAAATTCCAATCTTATTCAGTTTGATCTACATTCTTCAACTTTAGAAAATGCCAGGCCAGAGTAAGTAGCGGGGTTCATGAGCAGGCCAGGGGTAAAGAGGAACTCTGGGAGGTTACGATGCAGCATTTAGTCCTTCGGTACCCAGTGAGCATCTTCATTTCTGTCTGATTGGAGTGCCAGTACAGCGTTTGCTCTTCCATCCTCCTCACTGTGGCTGCAAGGTGCCTCCTTCACCTGATTTCTCCCCGACACAGCCGAATGTCTGCCTGTGTAGGATGAAGCCAAAGACTGATGCTTACCTGAATTCCTTCCAAGAACTGAGGCTCAAGTAGCTACTTATCCTACTCAAAGGTGCCTCCCAGAGTCTGGCCTGGAGAGGACTGTGTGCAGACACACACTTAAGAGACCAGTTTGCATGCTCGTCTGCACACCCGCCTCACTCCCTTCCCGTGTGGGGAAGCTTCTACCCAGAATGATGGCGGTAGAATGAGGCAGAGGAATTACTCCATCTGACGAGCCAGACATAGTTCCAGTTTTTTTTATTTTGATGTCCAGACTTTATCACTGAAGCTCAAAAATGTGAATTTGACCTTTATTTGGTCATGTCAATCTTCCCCTAAGGTGTGGTAGGAGTAGAATTAGAACCCTCTGTAGAGAGAAGGGTGTAAGGAGCAAGGTTATGTGAATGGAGGGAGGAAATATTAATAAATATAAAAAATCACAATATATTTTCTTGTGTTAATATAAAGCAGTTTTATAAAAGAGATTCATGTATGATGCTTAGTTTTATTTATAATTTTTGGGAACATACCTATTGTATTTATTATTGACTAATAAATTAGTATTTGTATGTATTGTTTTTTTCACATCATGTTGTAAGCTTACTTTCGTGTATAATTAGGGTTTATGTCTAGCCATATCCATTTAAATCAGGTGTCCCCAACCCTCTGGGCCACAACAGGTACCATCCAGTGGCCTGTTAGGAATGGGGCTGCACAGCTGGAGGTGAGCAGTAGGTGAGTGAGCAAAGCTTTGCTCCCATGCCTACCTGAGGTCCACCTCCTGTCCTCCCTCCCACCACCCCCTCCACCTGTGGGAAAACTGCCTTCCACAAAACTGGTCCCTGGTGCCAAAAATGTTGGGAACCATTGCTTTAACCTAAACATAGTCTCTTCTGTAACAGGACAAACATATAGTTCTGTCCAAAGTATCCAGCCATGTAATGTGAAAAAATAAAGACATTTATTGAAGAAGACATGAGAAACACTGTACAAAGAACAATGATGCCTCAGTCCCATTCAAAGTAGGCACCTTTGGACCTCATGCAGTTCTCCCAGAGTCTCTTCCACTGTTCAAAACACTCTGCAAATCCTGTGTAGTAATTGCGAACAACTGCCCTGTTGTATTTTCCTGAATTTCATTGACAGTCTGAAATCTCTTCCCTTTCAAAGGTGATTTTAGTTTGGGGAAAAACAAGAAGTCTCAGGGAGCCAAATCTAGGCTGTAGGGGGGCTGAGTCACTGGGTGATTTGATGTGTCACCAAAAATCCTCACGAGACATGATACTTTAGCTGGCATGTTGTGATGAAGCTGCCAATCACTAGTTGCCTATAGCTGTGGCTGTTTTTGTCATACTGTATCTCTCAACCAACAAAGAACTTTGAGGTAGTACTCCTTATTAATTATTCAGCCTAGAGGTGTGTACTCATGATGAACAACAGGTTCTCAATAAAAATAGACAGTAACATGGTCTTAATCTTGCTGCTTCGGGCCTGGAGATGTAATAGACTTCTGTTGGGATGGCTGGGCCTTCATTTCCAGATCATAGCCATTGACCCATCATTCATCTCTGGTTATGACCTTCTTGAGGCAATCCAGTTCATCAGTAGTGGTTTGAATCAAGTCATTAGCAACTGCAGCACGATGTTCCTTCTGCTCTGGTAGCAGAAGCTGTGAAGTGAATTTTGCCACAACTTGTTTCATGCCAAGATCCTGCATCAAAATCTCAGACACAGTAGTTTTGGAATCCCCAGATCAGCTTCTAGTTCTCACACTGTCGGTCACTGATTTTTGTTGGTTGCAGCCCAAACATATTCAACATTCTCAGGTATTCTGTTCATAGCAGGCCTTTCAGAACATGGGTCATTTTCAACAGGTTCTTGGCCACCTTTGAAGCCTTCATGCCACATTTTTATTTTTGCTGCACTCATTGCATCTTCCTTGAAAGCCTTCTGAATCATTCAAATAATTATTGTGGAGGAATGTTCAAGCTTAATGCAAAATCTGATGCAGATCTCTTGCGCTACTCACTCAGTCATTTTGATTGCAACGGCCACACAATACCCATGCTCACTCCGTGGTGCTTAACACCACCACTGACTAGTAGAGTGAAGTTGTCATTGTTCATGAATGCACATTCCAATTCACTCTCCTTAGCTGTGAGGTTACACTGATGTTGCACAAAACATTCTCATATTAACAATGGCTGAACTGTTTCTGGACAGATCTCATATAGCTAATATGAGTTGGGTTCCAGTGTTGTTTGCTCTCTCTCTTTTTTCATCGTTGATTTGAGAGAGATTGAGAGAGAGAGAGAGAGAGAGAGAGAGAGAGAGAGAGAGAGAGAGAGAGAGAGAGAGATGAGTTTGTTTTTCCACTTAGGCATTCATTGATTGATTCTTGTATGTATATGCCCTAACCTGAGATTGAACCTGCAACCTTGGTGTATCAGGATGATGCTTTAATGAACTGAGCTACCTGGCCAGGGCTACCCTCTGTTTTACCACTCTCGTGACCTCAGGCATATCATTTATCTTTCTTTGAGATGATCTCATATAAAATAGGGATATTTTTTTCCTGCCCAACCCTAATCCATAAGATTTTTTGTGAGCGTAAAACAATGTGTGTGTGTATACTTATACTGTAAATGTTAGGGCTCATGTAAAGGTTAATTATAATCTTTCAATGTATTGTTTTCTCATTCATTTATTTTTAAGACACAAAATTTTTAGAATCATATCTTAAATATTTTTTGAGTGCTGAGCAAGTGTTTGGTTCTATCTCCTTCAGATAATAGACTCTTCTCTACCCCAGGAGGTACATGCATATTTCATTAACAGTTTTTCATGGAACGATTTATCTCTACACTTTGCTTACTGCACTTGAGAATAAATTTTGACCATAGAATCCTTCATTAAATGAAATCGGAGCTCTTCAAGCTGTTGATCACAAAGTTTCATCTCTCTGGTCATTGCCCTCCATACCAATTTGCTAAACTTTTCTAAAATTTATCAAGTTATTTCCCTTCATTTTGCTCATTTCTGTTATAATTATTTTACAGATATCCTACTTAAAAATTAGCCCACACTTTTAGTTTTTACCTAATTATAGAGCATGTTATTAGTCATTTTATTCTAGCTCTCTATCACTTATTTTTCTTCATAACATTTAAGACAGAATCATCCTCTACTTTGTTTCTGCTTTAAAATTTTGTGTTTATATTTACTTAGGAAATGATACAATATCTGGGGTTTGCTTCCACATAATCCCAGGGGTTGAGGTGATTTATATAGGTGAAACTATATTGTTTTTGAGTATATAGTTAAATTTTTCTGCATAAAATGTTTTAAAAATCAATTAATCCTTCCCCAGCATTCTTTTTACAAATGGGATAAAAATAAATGTAAAATCTCTACCTTTAAATATTTTAATCTCCAACTTATATCACCAAGGGTTGATTGAAGAATTGCCTGGGATAGTTTTCCCAGTGAAGCAGCATACTGCCTGATGTTTTATAAATTATTCATTTTCTTATACCTTAGATCTCCACAGACTTAAGTAGCTATGTCTTCTTAAAGACTGAAAGCAGCAACTAGTCTGCGGTCCATTACTTCACAAGCTATGTGAAGCCAAATAAATCATTTAGTATTCCTTTGTCTCGGTTTCCTCATCTATAAGGACATTGTAAAACATTTCTAGATATATATTCACTGTGAATTTCTTTACACTTTGATTTTGTCTTGGCTTGTTTATTATATTTTATTCCTCTGACTTCTCTAGAAGTGAGCAGAGATTCATTTTCATGCCAGTTCTGCCATGTACTTGTTGGCCGTTTTGATCAAGTTACTTTGTTTACTTTCTTAATCTGAGGAAATAACTGTTCCAGCCTAATGGCTGTCTAGTGAGAATCAAGAATCTAATGAGAAATAATTCATTTAGAGTATTCAGCATAGTACATGGCATATACAAAATCTCAGTTGATATCAACTGTTTGCAATAATATCACCTGTTTGAGGCTATTTTTCCCTGGATTTAATTTTTTTTTTCAATTCACTGTATTTCATAGATCATGGTTCAGAAGATGGGAAGTAGAATTCTACAAAATATGTCAGAAAATATTTTTTATAATTTATGTTGTAGTGATAAAAGCAAATTTGTCAATGAAAATATACTTACAATGTACAAAATACATTATTTTTATTGATCTGTGTTGCACATACCTGAACAGTATATGTTATTTGTTTACACAGATGTCATGGTAAGTAAAGGTATACATCTTGTTTTAAGTGGGCGCATATGCCTGTTTACTCAATGTGAACTGAATTGTTAATTATATGGTGATATTCCCACAGCAGCCATGTCCTGGCACACACAGAATTATGTCAGATGTGCATGGGTTTAGTTGTTTGAGCTCTCAAGCTGGTAATTAAAGAAAAAATGCATTATTGAAACAAGCAACATGTGTGCAATATAATTACCAGATAATCTCTTGCTCTATGGAAAACTCTAAAAAGGTGTCACTGAAAGTGTCTTAAAACCTTAATAAAAACTTGCCTTTCTACTAAGTATTCACATCTCTGACCAAAGAAAATGATAAGTATTAAATTGTGTACTGATTTTTAAGTTTAAGAACTCAAAGAAAATTTTTTTAATATTTTTATATTTTTAATTCCAGTTGATATACAATATTTTATTAGTTTCAAGTGGGCAACCCAGGATTGACACATTTATATAACTTTCAAAGTGATCACCCTGATTAATCTAGTGCCCCTCTAACACATACATACATTGTTATTATAGTAATAGTGTCATAGTCCTTATGCTGTACTTTACATCTCTATGACTGTTCTATAACTACCCATTTGTGCTTCTTAATCCCTTCAACTTTTTCAGCCACATTCCCCATGCCCCTTCCCTCTGGCAACCATCAAAATGTTCTCTGTATCTAAGAGTCTGTTTCTTCTCTGCTTGGTTGGTTGGTTTTCAGTTTCCACATATGAGTGAAATCATATGACATTTGTCTTTCTCTGTGTGAATTTTTCCACTTAGCATAATACCCTCTAAGTCCATCCATGTTGTTGCAGATGGCAAGACCTCCTTCTTTTTTATAGCTGAGTCATGTTCCATTGTATATATATACCACTTCTTCTTTAGCCATTTATCTATTGATAGACACTTAGATTGCTTCCATATCTTGGCAATTGCAAGTAATACTGCAATGAACTTGTGGAAGCATGCATATTTTTTGATTTGGTGTTTTGGGTTCTTCCGGTAATTACCCTAAAGTAGAATTCCAGTTTGTTGTTTGTTTGTTTTTTAAAAGTCTTGTTATAGCTTTTGTTTTAGTCTGTTTTGTTTAGTGTAAGTATTGCCACTGACATTTTTTTATTTTTATGTTTCCATTTTCATAAGATATCTTTTACATCCTTTTTCTAAAAATTATTTATTTATTTTTAGAGGGAGGGCAAAGGAGGGATAAAGAGAGGGAGAGAAGCAATATGTGGTTGCTTCTCATGTGGTCCCCACTGGGGACCTGGTTCTCAACCCAGGTATGTGCCTTGACCGGCAATCAAATTGGCAACCCTTTGATTTGCAACCCATGCTCAATCCACTAAGCTACACCAGTCAGGGCTCTTTTTCATTCTTTTACTTAAAGGCTGTGCATGTCTGTTGATCTGAAGTGGGTCTGTTGTATACAGCACATATAAAGGTTGTGTTTCCTTACCCATTTAGCCATTTTATGTTTTGTGGTTGAAGCATTTAATCCACTTGTATTTAAAGTAATTGTTTCTACAAATGTATAGGGTGGGGCAAAATAGGTTTATAGTTGTTTGTATGGAAAATAATACAAAAATTAAAGAATAATAATACAGGAATAAACTCTGTGCTTAATGGAGTGATAACTGTAAACCTACTTTTGCCTCATCCTCTACTTACTGACAATTTATTATTCATATATTTGATCTTTTTGTTTTCTTCTTCTTCTTAAAGAAGGCACTTTAACATTTCTTCTAGTGCTGGTTTGGAGGTGATGAACTCTTTTAGCTTTTTCTTATCTGGGAGTTTTTTAATCTTCAATTCTAAATGGTAGCTTTGCTGGGTGGAATAATTTCAGTTGTAAATTCTTGCCTTTTATCACTTTGAATATTTCATGCCAATCCCTTTTGACCTGTAAAGTTTCTGTTGAGAAATTATCTGGGAGCTCCCAGGGAGCTTATGGGAGCTCCCTGGTAGATAACAAACTGCTTTTCTCTTAGTGCTTTTAAGATTCTCTCTTTGCCTTTAACCTCTGGCATATTAATTATGGTGTGTCTTGGTGTGGGACACTCTGTGCTTCCTGGATTAGTACATAAATTTCCTTCAGCAGGTTAGGGAAGATTTTTGTCAATATTTTTTCAGCTAGGTTTTCAATTCCTCTCCCTTCCTTTTCCCTTCCAGCACCTCCATGATGCTATTGCTGTTATGATTGATTTTGTGCCCAAGGTCATTTAAACTGTCCTCATTTTTTGTTTTGTTTTGTTTTTGCTGTTCTGGTTCAGTTTTCTGCTATCTTATCTTACAAATCACTTATTTGATCCTATACTTCATCTAATCTACTATTCATTTCCTCTAACATATTTTTTTATTTCTGTTTTTGTATTCTTCCTATCTGACTGATTCTTTTTTATGTCTTCTATCTTAATCTTTACATTTCCTATCTCTGTTTAAGTTCTCACTGAGTCTTAAGTTCATTGAGAATCTTATAACGGGTGTTTTGAACTTTGCATCTGATAGATGGCTTGACTTCATTTTGTTTATATTTTTTTCTGGGAGTTTTATCCCCTTCTTTCATTTGAGACATGTTTATTTGTCGTATACTGGCTGCCTCACTTTGTTTGTTTCTGTATATTGTGTAGAGCTGCCATATCTCCCAGTCTTAGAGTGGCCTCACGTGGTTGGTATCCTGTGGAGCCCATTGACACGGCCTGTCTGACCACCCAAGCCAGGCACTCTGAGAAAGTCTGTGTGTGTAAAGAGGAATACCTTGGGCCTCAGCAGCCCTCTGTGTCACTTAGCCATCATGCCTGCTGGTTTTCAGAAATAATGAAGATTTATCCTCATAGCACTGGAACCCTGGACTGCTGTACCTAGTGGGGGATCAGAAACCCTTGTTCCTCAGGGGGAACCTCTGCAGTTGAGATCCCTCCCTATTTTTAACGAGCACACATGGATGTGGGAGGAGCCATTCTCCTTCACCACTCTTCCTATCAGTCTCGATGTGGCTTCTTCTATGTACCTTAGTTACAGGCCTTCGGTTCAGTTAGATTTCAGGTAGCTCTGAATATGATGGTTTTTCTGTAGGTTAGTTATAGTTTTTATATACTCATGGGAGAATGTAACTATTACATTCACGTACTTCATCTCTGAACAAGAAACCCCCCACAGAAAATTTAATCACAAAAATTTTACTAGCTTAGAAAACATGGTTTAATTTTTTCTACTCTTAATTTTTAAAACCATATGAATACCTTTTTAGAAACAATATACTGTATACTTAAAAATATCTTTGATATCAGCTTTTTGAATTTTCAATTAAAGATCCTCAGGTTTTTAGGCAACTAACAGTGTGTTGGTAAGGCTTACATATTTTAAATTTCCCTCCCCACAGCATATTAAAAACTGGAATCCAGCACTGAAGAGTAAAGTGTGTTTTGGAAACCCCAGATATGGATTCATTTTATAGCTATTTAGATTCTTTTATATCCAAAGTTAATTTTGTAGTTTGCTAAGATTTAAATAGTAAAACATGGGGGAGTCTAGAATAGGCTATATAACCTCACTTTCCTCGCAGCTGAGAATCTTACAGACTTTATGGCAGTGTGGTCTGGCAGATTGTATATAAACAGATCATAAATCACAGCTGGGGAGGATCTCCGTCACTGGTTCAGTAGTGAAAATGTAAGCCAAATGAGCAGATGCTGTGGGGAAAATTAGTATGTAACCAAGATAATAAATTACCCCAAAATTTGTTAAAAAATAATTCTAAATAATGAGCATTTTTACATACAATAAAATAGAAACACCAGTAAGTCTAAAGTTAAAATTCTATTCTTTAAAAGATTATTTGTACTTACACATAGTTGTTAATTTGGTTCACTATGAATATTAAAAGGCCATATAATTAATCAAACAAAGTCAAAAAAGAAGGCACAACTAAGAAAAGAGTAATTTCATTTTTAAATCATATTGACTGGTTTCTTGAAAACCTTTAAGAAAATGCCTATTCAATTTTTTAAAGATGTATCTTTGGGCTTATTTTAAATATTTTATACTAATTGTAGAAAAAATAGGAGTCCCAAAAAGTGTTTTAAACCATCCATGATGCCACTATCCTGAGATAATTTATTGTAAACATTGAAGCTTTTTTCTGAGTATTTTACATTTAGTTTTAATGAAAGAGTACACATAGAATATATGTCATTTTCTATCCATTTTTAGCCAACTGTATTTTAAATATTTTATCATAGTATTTCATCATTTTAATAGTTGAATAATAGTTATTTCATCATATATTAGTACCTAAATTTATTTAACCATATCCACAAGGCTGGACATCCAGATTGCCCCTCCTCCCCACCTTTTTTCCTTTATAAATATCATTGTGGCAGACATGATTTGATATAAGTCTTTGGCTGCATTTGATTAGTATCTAGGCTAGATTTCCAAAAAGAAATTCCTAAATCAGAGGGCATAAACTTCTTTGAAACACCTGATGATACATATTTTTAAATTGCTTTCCAGAAAGGTTTAGCCAGTTTAGAGTCCCACCAAAAAGGTATGAGAATTGCCTACATTATTGTACTCAACTGCTTTTTGAATTTAGTTAAAAGCTATAGATCAATCAGCTACAGATTCAAAAGCACTTCTTACTATTTAGTTAAAAGCTTACATCATTTACTTAGAAGCTTATGTCATTCAGTTAGAAGTTGCAGATCAATCAGCTGCAAATTCAAAAACACTTCTTACTATTAAAATGTTCAGAAAAAAAGACATTCAATAGGAACCTCATGAGATGCTCACACCCAGGTATACTCAGCAAACTCAGTCCTCAGCTTTGCTATTGCCAGATGAAGTCCTGAACCGGTCTTCAGGGATTGCAGCTGCTCAGCCGCACTTACAAATACTGATTTGTAAATGAGATGACATTTTGTTAGTTTGCACAGAGAAATATCTGTGTCCATGGCCCTGTATAGTACTTTTAGCAAACCAATACATTTTCTGTCTGACTGTAAATTCCTAGAAATGGAAAGCTGAAGATTATGCTTTAGAGTATAGAATCATTTTATAAAATAATTCAATGATAATAATGTTTAATTTTCAAACTAATGATGAGCTAAAACATGATCTTTGCTATAAATTATACCTTCACATTACATGACTTTTATTCTCTTCTCTACAAACTGGGCATCACCTTTCACTTATGATACCTTAGTTTAAGCATCAAGCATCTGTCCATTCATAAGATTATAGTATCCTGTTTTTTGTTAGGTTGGTATTTTGAAATGGCTGTGCTTTCATAAGCAACATTTCAAAAACAGTTTTTAGCTAGGTGTTTATTACCATTCCGGTTTCCTCAGATTGGTTTTTATTTTCTTACCTTTTCATTCCAGAAGTGAAATTTTTAAAGCTTCCTTGTTTTGGTGGTTCAAACTATTTGTGATATACACCATTCTGTATACTAATTACAGTGTAAGTAAATGCAATTTGTCATACATTTGCATTTTCAGAGATCATATTAACCTTTAATAGTGTGGTTCTTAAATCTGCAGACAGTCTAATTTTTAAATCTGGTTTCCAATCTTAACAGAATTATGATATTGGACACATTTCTTTACCTCTCTAGGCCTCAGATTCCTCATTTATAAAAGGAAGATGATAATTTCATAGTGCTATTAGGAGGATTTTCCATACAAAGTAATTATGTACAAATGCCCAGAATATAGAAACTGCTCAGTAAACATTAACAAATACCACTTTATTATCTCATAATAGAAATAACCAACTCAATCTTTTCCCACATGTTTGACTAAAACATCTTCAACAATTTAAAAGGATTTCATGTACTTTTATGAGTAAATGGTATGTGACAGAGGCATTACAAAACATGTCATGTCACAACCTCTCTGCAGTGTGTGTTTCTCATGCACATACCTAACTCTTATTTTGTCTTCTTGAAGATTTTTCTTTTCATGTAATTTAGAAATAATTTAGAATTTAAATATATATATTTAATATATATGTTATAAACTGAGAAAAATACATATATTTTCTCAACTTACCAGATACATTCTTAGCCAGGTACCAGTATACTACTAACTGATAAATCTGTAGAACATTCTGGCTACAATGTGAAACAAAAGTATCTTGCAAGCATATTATTTAATCTCCTTTTAGGAATGTGATAAGATGTGAAATAAGATAATCTTCTTTCATACGATATGAAACAGGTGCATGGATATTGAATAGAAAATAGAAAAATGCCATTACTTGAAATAGATACCATTAAACATTATAAAATTCAAAGAAATTGAATGAAACTATTAAAAGATAATAAAACAGACTGAGGAAATGGTAAATATGCATTGACTTTCCTCTCTAACAGTAATAACTAGGAAGAAATATAGTTAAAACAGATCAGATCAGTACTCACATGATTTCATAAGAAGCTTTTCAGTAAAAGATACCCAAAATCTCTGAGCCATTAACACTTTCTTTAAAGCTAAATTTTCAGACTCAGGAGCTTATGAATTAATTACAACATGTAAAATGATTGCTTCTTTTTTTCATTTTAACACTGCTATTCTAAGGAGGCATTAATATAGATAAAAGATAAATATATCATAAATATAACTGATAGAAAGTGGTAAGCACCCTATGAAAGTTACCATATCATGTACACGGTAGCAGGAAACATGACTGATATTAGCCTGTGGATCCAAATAACATACAACATCATGTTCAGATGAGCCTAGGAGGATAGTGCACAGGTTTTTTTTTTTTTTTATTTGTCTTAGATGAGGAACTTTAATAAGGTCACTAAAATACAAGATGTTTTCCCCATTTGATAAAGATGGTGAGATATCTGGAAGCCATATTGTATGCAAGGAATAATTAAGGAACAAGGAACATTCCAAGGAAGTCTCACTGGCAAGGAAACCTCGTAGGGTATAATGTGACTGAATGGGAAGCCAGCACATGGAGGCGGTTCTAGCACATGATAAAAAAGGATGGTCCAGAAAGTAGGTTTTTCTAACAAGAAACAGTTTCCTTGCCACACTGTGAGTTCTCTCTGTCAGTGAAAATGTTTAAATAGGGATTGCAGATGAGTACCTGTGTGAGTCCGGATGTTGACCTGACACTTCCTGTGGTCCATTGGAGTGCCATGGTTCTTTCTCAAAACTGTGAAGTGGAAGAGGATACTGTGAAGCAGGGTTTTAGATAAGTGTTTTGTTTTTTTGTGTGCGCTTCAAAGCACTCCTGTCATTTTAACTATTTGCTTTAGATTATCTGTTTTTATACAACACTTTCAAGACTGACTTTTTATCATCTTTATTTTAGAATACGTACATAATAAAGTATATATATGCACTTTGTATATATATAAAGTATATGTATACTTTGTAAAGTGTGTGTGTGTATATATATACTTTGAGCTATTTATAAGATAAGATTGTTATGAGTTAGTGTCCAAAATTACAAGTCTTATATTTGGCTTGTATTATGTTAAAATATCTTATCTCAATAAATGTTAAAACTATTCCTGGTATGAAATAGCTAAAACGAAAGGAGAGTAGCAATTCATACTCAAGTATTCTTAGTCATGCTTTGCTTAAAATACTTTGAAACTTCTATCTGCCTCTATTAATATATAATTCTAAAATATCAGCCTGTATGCCTATTATCAACTTTTATGCTGTATATTATTTTTATTGTGCTTTTCTGTTTTTTAAGAAAAACTATTATTGTCAGATTATAGGCACAAATTAAACTGTTAAACCCCATCAGTTGTAGTGTTTTTACAATAGAAATATTAGACATTCTTATTTCCTTTCAACAGTCACTAAAGTCTCAAGACAAATAGGTCAATCTTTCAAAACAAATTTCTGATGTTTGAGCCTAAGTAATATAATATATAAATGATCACTGATTTAATGAACAATATACATAATTGGAATTTCCAGAGGATACTGATTTCAGGTGACACCTGATCCAGCCAGTAAAACCACCCTGCTGGGCTCCTGACTCTTCTTTCAGTGGCAGCTTCATCCCCACTTTCCCTGCAGTGCCCCATGTCCCCTCCCCAACCTCCCTCCCCACACCCCATCTCCACACTCTGGCAATTCTAAAGCTCATGATTGTATACCACATCGCTGGGAGGGTGAGAGTCTCTTTGATTTTTTTTAAACAAAAAAGGAAAGGGAAATTAATATTTTTCTTGCAAGAATCACCTCAAAATAATTCCTGATATTTCGAGGACTCTGGTTGGGTTAACTTTCAATCCCTAACTGTCTGAAGAGGCAGTTGAATGGGAAATATTGATTCACTTATACCAATTAAGAGTATTCCTGGGTGGGGTGTAGAATCAGTCCCAACCAAATTATATGGGTTGAGTATGAGGTATGTAATGTAGTGGGGGGAAAAATCAAGGTACATTTTAGGAAAAATAAATGTGAATTGATTTTTCCACATGACAAATCTACCCTGCATGCCGATCAGTGATCCCAAAGATGCCATCCAGTTCCCAACAAAGAACACCTGGACTATCTTAACTTTACTCCAAGTTTATAATTTTAAAATGCTTCAAACACTTAGAAATTAGCACCATATGAAGTCAATTAAAATTTGATAATTATAATTTTCATGATTATTTCTTTACTGATGGAATTAAGTTTTTCAATTTACATGAACTATTTCTACCTTTTCTAAGTTCTCAAAAGTAACTTGGTTGAATTTTCATGAATGGAAGTTAAAAGTACTGTAAATAGTAAATATTTTTTAAAGTACATGGGAAAAGTTTTACATATATGACAAACATTAACACTATTTCTGTTGAAAAAGAATTTGAAAAAAATTTGCCAATTAACCACAGAACAAAATATAAAAACCGTAGAAATCAATAAATCTGCAAGGGCTTTTCATTCAGAAGCTTTGATGCCTCAAGTAGAGAATAAATGTGAATGACTATGTTGCAGGGTGTCATAAATAGGGCACAAGAGTCATCTGTCCTTACATACACATTTTAAAATGCCCTCAGCAGTAGGTCTCAAAGTGTGAATATTGTCAGTATTAGCAGGTCACTATGCTGGAGGCCTTGCCACATTTAATTTTATTTTTGGTGTTTTGTGAAAACAGTTGCACTTAAATAAGACAATGTGTTACTGAGCGTGAGCTCCATCAGGGGACACAGTGTAGTCAGGGGACACAGGACAGCCTAATGAGTTAAGAGCATAAATTGTGATTTTACACTTCTAGTTGATTGTTAAATTCTAAATACAAGACTTCTTAGCTACACGCACTTGGGAAAGTTCAATGATGTTTCCAAGTCTCAGCTGACTCAAGAGTAAACTATAGAAAACATTAAATTTTGCATTTTATAAAATCTCTTTGGAAGGAAAAGTGTTTACCTTTTCCTGGAACTGTTTAAGAAATAACTTTTGTTGTTGTAGTGGTACTAAGAACACTTGATGTGAAATCTACATTCTTCACAAAATCTTCGGTGCTCAATACAGTATTCTTAACTATAAGGTTCAGTGTCATTCATCAGATCTCTAGAAATTATTCACCTTGCATAACTGAAACTTTATACCCACTTAACCGCAACTCCTCATTTTCCCTCCCCCAGCCCCAGGCAACTGCCTTTCTGCTCTTTGTGTCTGTGATTCCATTTTAGATACCTCATGTAAGTAGAATCATGCAGTGTTTATCCATAATAGCTTTTACTATATATGTTCTGTTACAAAAAATTCTAACCAATGCTGAAATCAAAGTAGTTGCTTTTCATGATCAAAATCTTTGACTCTTTAAGTACAGTTTGTAGACTCCATTTCATGAAGGAAGGGATTGCAATAAGTACTATCTTACAAAATATACACTTAGCTTTGGAACATGGTTTCATAAAAAATAGTGTCATCATAAGGCCAGCTGGGCTGTACCACACATATTGCCTCACTGACAAATGACTGTATTTATTCCTCCAGAAAGTTTCCCCTCTTCTTTTTTAGCAACATTAGTGTTGGACAATTTTCTTTCTTAGAGCCAGTCTTAATATTATATGCTTCTGTTTTATTTCAATCATACTTCGTTAGGTATAACTTACATGTAATAAAATACACTGATCTTAAGTATACACCTCAATGATTTTTGACAAGTATACACTTTTATAACAATCAGTCAGATCAATAGAAAGAACATTTTCATTACCGGAGAAAGTTTTCTTGTGCCTTTTGCTATCAATTACCTTAACTCTCCCCTCAGTCCCAGAGGAAGCACTGATTTGTATCACTATACATTAGTTTGATCTTTTCTTGAATGACAGATTCTGAAATATTCATTCAGATCTACTACATTGTAATGCATTATGACTGTGAGAAATCCTATTTCTGTCCTCCTTTTCTATAAAATGGACATGAGTATTGCATCTCCCTCATAGGGCTCTTAGAATGAATGAATCAATGTATATAAAGTACTTAAGGCATAGCCTGGCACATAGTAAGTATTCAATGGCAGTATTAATACTATGTATTAATAATAATAAGCTTAATTAATAAATATTATTGAAACTATTGTTATTAAGGGCCAGACATTTTGCTAACCATTGAGACAAGAATGGTTATCAAAACAGAGATGTTATCTGTCCTTAAAAAGTGTATTCTCATTGAACTTAATAGAGCTGACTCTAGTATCAAGATAGACATAGCAAGAGCATTCTCCCTTCTCATCTTAGCTTTTTTTCATTCATCTGAAAACAGATGATCCAAAAAAAAACAAAAAAAAAGAAAGAAACCTATGAGCTTATCTTATTTGATTAAGAAATTTTACAAGCAGCTCTGCATGTACATATCAATATTTTACTGTTTTCCCATGGAAATATTCACAACTATTGGTAAGATGTATTTTGCCTGATTGCATCTTAGAAATTTGATTCAGTTGAACTGTGCTCTTTTTATTCACAAAATATTATATTTCTCAGATTTTACTGGTATTGTGCATTCTTTTCCCTTCATATTTTCATTTTAGCCAAATTGCATTAAATAAACATGAGGTAAGATATTTCAAACTAATCACTTGCTACTGCCTGTCTAGTTATTGTCATGAATAAGAGGCAGACCTGTTCATTTTCTGTTTCCTGTGTGTCAGCTTAGCTCCCGGATGTGATGAGAGAAGAGCATTTATGTAGCATCACTGTCCTAAGCACTTTACATAAGTTTTTAAAATAAATACATACATAAATGTCTGGCACTAGTTATGCACTAAATAATAAGATTAGATAGTAGGCAAAGAAAATAGGGAAGGGGAGTTATACTATTAAGATAGAGACCAAGATATTGCATCAGAGAGACCCCCAAATACAGTAGCTTGAACAAAATACTTGTTTGACAGGCACATGGTAGGCAGGACCTGCTGGGCTACCCTGGTGTGAAGTCTCTTAGGCCCGGCTTTGGACTTGTTTATAGATTGAATCAAACTCATCTGCATCACATTTGAATTGCTATTTGTAGGAAAAGTGAAATGGATGAAATGAAGGCAAGTCATTTCCTCTTAAAGAATGACACACAGAAGTTGTACCCACCACTTCTGCTCCTGCTCTGTGGATGAGCGCTTGGTCCGAAACTGCGTTATGCCTCCGGGAACCCAGGAAGTGGCCTCTCTAGCTGGAGGGCTGTGAGCCCTACTATAAACTGAAAGGATAAGGGAGATTGGATACTGAGGAACACCAAGTTGTCTCAGCTACAGGGAGAAGGGGAAAGATGTAAAAATGAAGGGAAAAAATCATCTTTCTGAAATGTATCAAATCATGTGATTTTTAGATGGAGATACTGAGGCTCAGAGAGTTAAGTAGTTTCTCTGTGGCCCTACACTTACTGCCAGAGGCAAGATGCAAATTCAGGTGTCACAATGCTGAAAATAATATTGATGGTATCCCCAAGCTCTGTGCTCTTCCTACTACATCTTGTGCCTCCCAAACTGTTGCTTGAATGTATATATAAATACTGTTTATCTAAAATGTTTCTATGGATTATATACATTTATGCTATTATTAATTAGATAATTGTTCCAGTCTCCAAATTCTGACAATTATATTAAAATTATATTATTTGCATGATATTTTATGAAGTGTTTATAGATACAGAATCTCTCATTTTATCATTGTATTACCTGTGAAGCATGCAAAGTATGATTATTATAATTTCATATATGAGAAAACTTAGTGATGTTCAATGTCTTATAATTTCAGCCAGAGTACAAGATAATGAATAACAGCCAGGGCTAGAATCTATTCCTTTACAGCCCACCTCATAAGGTAGTGCCTACTTTGGAGAAGATTCAGAAAATTCATTTAAAAACTCATTGGAAATGTAGTATGAGGGCATACTATCCTGAATTAAGGATTTACTATTGGATTGTAACTTTTTATGAATTTATCTAACCAAATCCTATCTTTTTTTATTAGTCTGTGCTGTTGGGCACTAGCTGTATCAAGATGAATAAGATATAATCCATGACCCGTTGGTCACTTCAAAAGGTGGTGAATTTTTTTCTTTACTTTAAAAAAAATTAACAATTTACTTTGCTATTCTCCATTCAGATTTCAAATAGAAAATACAACAGCAGAATTAGGGGAAAGTATTTAAAAGCAGTGCTGAAATTAATACTGATGACATAATTCTGAACATCCAGGACAGTATGTGGTATCAATAAGATTAATGTAGTCACTTAAATAGAAAAGTTGAAAGTGAACTCAACAAAATAGTACCTCCGTGACTCCAGCAGAAATCTGAATGGTCAGCATTCTGCCACATATTAGATTTTGTAATCAGAAGTCAAAATCTATCTCCAGAAAGTTCTACCTCCTCATCTTTTCACTGAGTCATCTCTCAAAATGCCAACAGCTGGTCTCTTAATTTCTATCAGTCTGTTTTCACTTACATTCCTATTTTTTGCCCCTGTAACTTCTATGGAAACTTTTGACATGGATGGAAGGAAAGTGACAGAATCAAGAGATGATTTGTCTGCTTCCAGTGAATGCGTGGGCGTGGTTAGAGAGGTTAGGTGAGATGGAGAAATCCAAGTTGCCTTCACAATTCACTGACTGACAACATGATACTGGAGTTGTTTTGTGAGAAATTGGAGCCTCTGCCCTTCAAGAGTTATTAGTGTGTGGAGGTGATGAGACACACCAAATATAGAACTAAATGAAAATACATCATCAAGTGCTAAGGGTTAGAATGGACCTTGAATATTGTACGAGGGAAAAGTTGAGAATCACTGAAGTCCGAGTAATTGAAGCTATCTTTATGGAAGTTATAAAGCCCTCTTGGATTTTTATATAGTTATGTGAACTTGGAAAAAATCACTTTTTTGCTCTGAATAATGCTACTGTATTTGCCATGACTACACCAGTTTCATAAGAATTAACAGTGATACAAGTACTGGAAAGCCACTGATTGTACAGTTGTAAAAAGCACTAAAATCTAACAACAATGAGGAGTATGTTCTGTTACACAGGAAAAACTTCACAAATCCAAATGATTTCAGTCATATAATTCAGATTTGTATAGGTACCTAGCCAAAAAAAGGCTCCAAAAAGGCTGTCTTCCTCCAAAAGAGAGGAAAATCATGTTTTATGGATGCTTCCATTTTATTGACATATACATTCCTGGTGCCAAGGATCCCTTTATCATCTGTTCAGTGAACATGCACCAGCTCCATCGTGTCAAAGGAAATGTGCAAAGCTGACTCCTAATCTGAGACGTTTGCAATCTGTTCTTCTGAAAAAGCGTATTCAAAGTATAGATAAACTCTTTCTTTAAATAAGTATACACTAAACTATGATTTTATTTTCCATTTATGGGATCTTTAAATTGATTGAAACATAGCAGTATTTGCTTGCTTGTTGGAAATGATAACTAACAGAAATACATGGAACATGTTGGAAATAATTAAATCGACTGATGCTTCAACTGATTTCTCCTATTGATTTTACTCCAAAAGCTATTGCTTTTCAACATTCTAATGTTGACATAACTCTTCATATCTCTTTTGGTTCAGGTGCTAAAGCTTATATAAACTCAGTGATTCTCATTATGGTGTAGACAGAACCTAACTTAATCAGTATCTAGCTGTGCTCAAATAAGAGCCTGTCATTCAACCAAGCCTAAAGTCCACATTGGAGGAAGACTAGACACAAAACCACGAGGATTGAGCACCCACAGTTGAATAATCACAATGGCATTCACATCCATTCAAATGCCATATGTCTCTGCTTTGTGTGCGGTTTGTAACACATTTCATTTTATTGATATTTTGATTTAATTTCCAATAATATAGTTAAAGTGCCAGAGTTTCAGTAGACTCCTGTTATACTAACATAAAATATCCTGCTAGAACCAAGGAAGAAACATTTATTATTGAATAACAATGCTGATGGGGTGAAATGTGCCTATGTCTACACAATATAATAAAACTTTTCCTCAGAAAATTTTTAGAATAGTAAAACTACTTTTGTAGCTGGGAACAGTTTATTCTAGTCAGCAGTACAGAGTGTAGTGTATAATACTATAAATAAATGCATGTATGGATAAAAGAAGGGGGCCTTTTTCTAGATACTCATGCTTTGTCTCAATTATTTTCATTGTAAATAGAGAATGACTATAAGTGATTTTTTAATCTAAAAAGATACATAAAAGAATTAATATTTCCCTACTTTATAACTTTATTATATAAATTTTAATATGTTTTATACTGCAATTGGTTGTATGCATGTCTGTCTTTTTTATTAGATCAATTTCTCAAGGTCAGGACCAGCCACACAATAATCAGTGGGGTACTTCTTAAACAATTTAGATTCCTTCATTAGGCTCTATGTCAATGTTATAGCTAAGGTGCTTGGGGAAGAGCTCCTCCATTAATGTCAAAAGCACCCAAGATTATTCCTGTGTGCACTCTACTGGACATCATCACTCTAGGATTGAAACCACTTGAGGGGATGCATCATGTCTTATTCATCTTTATTCACTTGTACTCAGAGCATTGCCACAAAGATTTTGAAATGTAATTGGATTAAAATGGTCTCTCTCACTCTCTCTCTCTGTCTCTCTGTCTCTCTGTCTCTCTGTCTCTCTCTCTATACACACACACACACACACACAAATACACACATATATATACACATGTATATGCACATGTGTATATATATGTATGTATATATGAAATGCATTAGGCCTGTAAATGCCCCCTAAATTAAAAGTAACTAAATAAAAGTCCTTCAGAGTGTCAGAGACATGGCCCTGAGAGTACATCCACCCATTAACAATGACAACACAATGAAAAAAAATGGAGAGGAAAAACGCACATTGTGTTCAGTGCACAGTGTATCAGGCACAGTTCTGAAATATAAGTCATAAATCATTTTAAGCTATCTTGAAAAGTACCCAAGTTAAAAAATGTGCCCCATCTATTGTTTTGTCTTAGTAAGCACTCTACTAACTGCTGTGAAAAATGATTACTTAACAAAAAATATTTTAAGTTGTTACATCATATAACCAAGGTTTATTCATTTCCAGAGCCTGGATCTGCCTTCACTGAAATGCACCTAAGAAATTTGACCTTAGGACTGAGCTCATGATGAATAAATATGCTTTTCAACTACTTTCCTTCTTGGAAAAGTCAAGATTTTCTTGTTTGGCATATACTGTATGTGCAATAAGTTACAATGGCTAAAAGTCAAACAGACTAGGTTCCAGTACTCACTTGTATTTTACTAGCTGTACGATCATGTGAAATTATTTAATTTCATATGAAATAGGAATGTTAATTACCTCACATATTAAATAGGAATGTCAATTCCTATTTAATAGGAAGTGTCAATTACCTCACATATTAAATAGGAATGTTAATACTTGCCTCACAGAATTATTTCAAGTTTGAAAATAATATTTATAAAGCATCTAGCACTCTTCTTGTCGTTATTATTGTATTGCTCTTGTTATTATTTATTATTATTATTGGTATGCTTAATGATGCAATGGTATCTCTCCCACATCCAAAAAGCATTCTCTATTCTGCAGAAAAATAACTACTTATTATCATCTTTCTATGCATTATTTTTCCCGAATCAAACCTATGTTTTCTTTAAATATTGTCCCAGAGCTGACAGCTCCCAAGTTCTTTCATTTCATTCACTCCTCCAAAGTCTAAGTGCTGTTTTGATTGGCAGCTCCAAGAGGAGCTGCTCTACAGTCTGAAGAGCAGCTGAAAGAATGTGCATCTCCCCATTTCCTGAAAGCATGCAGTGAGTCAAGATGTACTGTGAACCCGAAGACCTACTCTGTTGAACTAGTCATTGAATGGGTTTCAACACATTTAGAGTGCCAAAACTTTCAAGTTGGAGGCAACTTTACAAATAAATGAACTCTCCCTTTGGGTTTTTGCCCAGAGGTAGGAATACATACGGGTTTTGTGTGCCCTAAAGCTGATCTATTTACAGGAGCTCCTTTTAAGAAAAAGAATACGTAGTTTTGCAAATTTTGCCAAAACATATATCTTGTAAATGCATTGATGGTCCTCTTCCAAGGTCCTGGCAGAAGCCTGTGCAAGGCAGGAACTTGGTTAACTTCACAGTGCATTTATAAAATGATACAGCATCTTAGATGGTATGATGTGGCACAGATTATAAGTACTAAGGAGTCCTAAAGAGAGAGAGAAGCATGTTGTGGATATTTGGAGAAGGAGAATGAAAGACACCTGCTCATCAATGTGCGTACAGCAGTGACAATGATGATACATTAGTAGAGTGGACTGGAAGTTTTATTAATAAGTTAAACAACAAACCTGATACTAAATCCAGTTCTGCCACATCAGTTATATAACAATAAATGCAGTCATGACAGTGACATACCCGGCATCAAGCTAGGGGTTTGCATTTTTGTCTCACTTAAACTTTGTAACAATGGAATGAGGTAGGTTTGTTCCATTAACTTGCCCAAAGTCCTTTCCTTAGTGAGTTTCGGGGTGGGATTTGCAGCTGTCAGACTTTATGCACATGGACCATTTCACACTGCCTTCACAAGTCCCCTGGGATGTCTGAGCATGGGTGAGGATAATTTATCTATCAGCAAGTGAAAGGAGTCTGGAGTTAGTGTATATGAAAATCCATCCAGTTCCCTGGCAGCTTTATCCCCTCTATCCCTTTTAAGAGACAAAATAGCTCCTAGACCATATGCAAAACACTAGGGAGACTTTGCCAGTAAGTTCAGTACAATTACCATAATAGATTTACACAATAAATGCAGGAAATAATCGATCCTAACACAAGTGATTCTCCACTGAAAGACTTGACTTACTGCTGTCTTTTTAACTTGCTAAACCCAAAAGTTAATTATTGACTTGAGCACTTCTGCAGTCATTTGTAAAGCAGAAAATTATACAGGTAGATACATCAATGTGTTCTTAAACTTTTCTGCCCACACGAACTTAGATCTGTTCCACAGAGCTGCTAAATACATAAAAGGAACATTCCTCATTCCTTCTCTGTGGTAGATCATTTCTGCCCTTGGGAGGTAGCTGTCTATGGTGCTGAATTATTTTGTCTTCTTGGAATATGAGCTTACTCTCTTAATTTATTTCTAAATAAACAATGATAGCACTGCTCTCACACAAACTTTATGAGCTGATCAGCCAGGACTTTTGGAATAAGAGTTTAATTGGGGCCACAGTTACTTTCCTATTCCCTAATTCATGCCAAAATGTGGTTGGATCTAGCTTAATAGTTCTAACAAAAATTTGCAGTAAATCTATTTCATGATGAAGTTTTATCTTTATGTAGAAATTAATAGTTTAGCACCTAATACCAGTGCAGACTCTCAAACTCTTTGATGAAGACCCGCAGGAAGGAATGCGTTGCATTGCAACTCAGTTCACACTCAGTTTTCCTTTCTTTCTGACATGTCTCTGATCTGGTCTGTTCTCCTCTACTCCATACTGCTCTCATTCATTAAAATATAGTGCTTGTTCTGATCTAATAAGTTGATTTTATAAGCTATTTAGAGTCTTGACATCCAGTGTGAAAACAGTTTTAGAAAACCTTGAGTACATACAAGATGCAGTAGGCATGTTTCTCTATTTTATGACAGAAATATATGTGTTAACACATGAATGTTCCCAGCCTTATTCCTCCTCTTGCTTTAGATGAGTGCTTTGTTCACTGTCCCCCTGCTCCCTGACCCATGCAGGATCAATCTGCAAGTTTTCAGATTATTCAGTAGAGCTGTTTAATGTACAGTCAAGAAAAGGGAGAGGGAATCAGAAATAGAAAAGTGAGAGAGTAGGAAAAACTGACGTCTGAAGGGTAGAACTGGGCCTAAGACAGGAGAATTCTCTACCATGAGAAATGTCTTGCATACTGGGTATAGGAGAGGATAAATCTTTTGGAAAGAAAAATGGGTGTTACTAAGCTCTACCTCCTCTCTGCTCCATTTTTGGTATGTTCACATGTTCATCCTTGTGAAGGCTGTTACTCAGTACGTGGTACTTCATGAATGCTTACCACAGAGCCAGTCAGTCTCTGAAAAGTAACATGTATCTATGATTAGAGCAAGTTTCACATTCAGGGTGACAAGCATTGGTCAGCTCAACTTTTTCTTTTTCTTTCTTTTTTTTTAAGAGAGTAAATTTCACAGCTCAAGGTGGCCTTCATATATTTATTGAGTAATGCAGTCTACAGAAATCATCCATCATTTCTCTGCTCAAGCTCTGCCTCTCCAAAGAAATTAAATGGTAGACACATGCCATACCTCATCCCCATTCATTTTTCTTACTGTCCTTTGCTCTAAGTCATTGCTAACAATCTGCAGCTTAAAGTGTACTACTACATATTCTATGTGTAAAAACTGTGTGGTGAGAAACTGTTCTTTCATGAAATTAATCTTAAAGAAGTCATGCAGTAATCTTAAAGTGGTCAGCCAGCTTTAAACAAAAATAAATTTTATAGTGTTATTTTTTAATGATAAAGTTAAAAATGAATTTTCTATTTAATAATAAAACATAGCTTTTAAACATCAAAACTAAAAGGAAATATCAAGTTGTATGATAGCTAGGTGTGGTGCAGCCTTCTTTCAGTTTTGCTTCTCTTTCTATTAATATTAATTTCTATTATTAGAAATAGACCATTTCTATCATACTCTTGGGAAGTTTATTAGCCTTTATATCTGTGAGAGTAGAGAATGGCTTGAATTATCCAGAAAGCTTGATTTTGGGGCTGTGAGATCTTAGGCATCAATGCACAGAAATAAAAATTAATCTCATCCCTATCTAGAATCCCTTATCTAATTACCTCAAGTGGAAACACACACACACTCTCTCTCTCTGTCACACACACACGCACGCGCGCGCGCGCACACACACACACACACACTTCCCTAACAGCTAAATTAAATCCCTTTTTCCCTCTGTTGACCTATCTCTCTTGAGTATATTTGGGACAAGCTAATAATGTAGGAGCCACATTACATTTTATAATCTGTGCCATCCATCTCTGGGTTAGTGAACTCAGCATTATCCAAAATCAAAAGTTGCCATTAACTGTAATTCTGAAATTTATGAATACTGGGCATAAGGTTATGTGAAGAGTTTGCTATGTCTCCTAAGATATGTATTGTCTGGTTCATCAATACTCTTTTAGAAATTCATATTCACATATAATAAATCCCAGATTTTGAACATAAAAACATATGTGATTTTTATTACTTAAAAACCAATTTGTTGTTAGTCTCAGAAAGTATTTAAAGAATACTGCATCAGTTAGAAGAAGCAACAAATTATCAGCAAGCTGGGGATGCCCTCATGGTTTAAGCAAACCCTGCGTACCAGCCATAGATAGTGATTACTATAAGAGATGACATAAATAAATGAATTTAACCATGTGACAGTTTTCCATAGGACAATGTATTTACCTTAGGAAGAGTTACAGAGGGCAGTGTTGGGGCTTGGTGATAACTGCTTTCTTTTTTCCCACTTAATCTGGCCTCTGTCACTCTTCCCTGAACATAGTCTTTGTATGACTAATTCTTGGATTTGTCTGGGGAAGCAAGTAATGAGGGGGAAATAGAGAACTGGGGGTGGAGAGATGATTTTAAATGCTTCCTGACATGATGCACATAGTACAAGTACTTCCTCTTCATAAACATATTTACTCTTTTCCCAGCTCCAGAAATATGGGGCAAAAGTTAAAGACATTCTAATAAAGTATTTTTAAGAAGATTTTACACACAAAAAAATATTGGGAATAAATAAAGACACTGGCCTCCATTGCAAAAAATGATTGATATTTCATTTGACTGATAGAAATTTCAAATGATTGAGAGAAATGTAGCCTTATTTAGAACTAGGTTGATAATTTGTATTGTTTTAAGCTACTCAGAGTACCACACACTTTAAAAATTCCACCTGTTGCTAAAGTACAGAAAACTGGGCACCTGGTTTGTTATATCTCTATATAAAGGCCACAGGACAGTGACTTCTCAGTAAATAGTGTTTAGTGACAAGTTACTGATCATTTCCAAACTTTTAGTTTTTATAAAAAAGAGATAAATGAGTTCGTTGCTCTGGATATTTTGGTCATAAATGTTTTTAATTATTAATTGTCTATATACCTATCAATAAACTCCAATGGGATTTTAAGTTAGGTTTCCACAATTTTTGATAGTTAACACAATTCCTTTTGAAACTCTCCGCAGAAGACATCGATGCTGGAGACTGCATGTGAAGCCATTCTTTTTATCTTCATACTAGTAATACAAACATACTTTTGTACCTTTATTCTATCTTATCACACCCCCGGGGCCTTGGTACTCATGTTATGTACTTGTTTTTTAATCCACTTTATTTCTTTACTTTTCAATAAGTTTAAATCCTTGAGAGGTGCCGCATTACACGAACTCGGTGCAGCGGCCCAGCAGGGAGGTTGCAGGAACCACCCACCGTTTCCGTGAGCACACGCTCCCTTTCCCAGGTGACTCTGGTTGTGTTCTCTTGCCCCCAGGAGTCACCGCGTTATTCTTTGCCTTGCACACCTATGCACCTGTCTTGCCCAGACAGAATTCAGTTCATCTTGAGCATGAACACCTCGAGACCGAGGAAGAACTCCGTGTTCCCTCAGGTTTCAGAGAGCCTGCGTGTCACTGGTACAAGTGGCCTTGGACCACAGCCTTCCAGATGCATTTGTCGTTACAGAAGTCCCGTTCTCGGCCTCCTCCACAGGCCCCAAGATGGTGGGAACAGCTGGTCTTACAAACTTCTAGTTCAGCATGTAATGATGTTCTTCTGTGCGAGACTGCCTGTTCCCAAGACCCGGAACTGCACCTGTCTTTTTCACACTTGTGCAGCATGAGCACCTGCCATCAACTATTGCTTTTAAATAAGAGCTAATGGCAATGTGTGCAGAATGGGTGGTGCGGATATTAATGCTGAGGAGGTCAAGTGAGTTAAAAATTTGTGGGGTTGAATGATGGAAATTCAGAGAGGATTCCTGGGAGAGATGAGCCTTGTTTTCTGATGGCCAAGTGGTACAAGTCATACAGGTAGAAGGGGAGTAAGAAAGCATTTCCAGCAAAGAGTAGCCTGAACAGAACACTGAAGAAAGAATCCTCACCACTGAATGCACCATGCAGGGTGGTAAGTAAATGTTAACATACTGTGTCCTCCACTAGACTGTAAGATCTTTGAGGGCATGGACTGTATACTTTCAGCTCCAAGAATATTTATTTATACATTACTAATGTTCAGTAAATATATTTGTTGAGTAATTGGATATTAGCCTTACTTCTAATTTGTTCATGAACTTGAGGCGAAGTTTTCAGGTTATCCTCCCACCTTTGTTTTCCTTAAAATTAAATCTCTACTTGGTTGCTTGATATTTTAAGTTTTTACTTTCTTTTTTTAAAGATTTTTAAATTTATTTTATCTTTAGAGGGGAAGGGAAGGAGAGAGGGAGAGCGATATCAATGTGTGGTTGCCTCCCGTGGGTCCCCTGCTGGGAACTGGCCTGCAACCCAGGCATGTGCCCTGACTGGGAATTGAACTGCGATCCTTTGGTTTGCAGGCCGGTGCTCAATCCACTGAGCTACACTAGCCAGGGCAAGTTTTTACTTTCTATGATGAATTATGTTATGTCTCTGCTTTGAAGCCATTTTTTGTTTGTGCTTAAGTTCTTAATACTCTGATCTTAGCTTGGCTTTTAGTACCTCCAGATCCCTTTTCCAAAGATTTCATTACATATCAAGACATTAAAAATTGCAAAAACAGTTGCAATTGTTTAATTAATGAGCATTACCAAAACACTGATATGGCTTAATGATCTAGAGTTTGTATCAGAAAGTCAAAAAGTGTCCGTGAGTATTTTTTCTTAACAGTAAATATGGTGGTGGTGGGCAGGGATCTAGACAAGCTTTAAAAATTAAATGCCAGGGAAACAGTTGCGGGGGGGAGAACATGAAAATATCAAACTATTCATGTAGCCCATCTGCTCAATTCCACAGCACAACTGTCTTAGATAGGGAAGTGATATGATCAGATTTGCATTTTAGGTTAATTACTGCCACAAAGGTGTGGAGAACGAAGTGGAGTTGCTCCGGATTTCTACGCAGGGACATCACAGAGAAGGTTAAAGATGTGTGGGCCTGAACTGATGTAATAATAGGAATGCAGGGCAGAGAAGGTGGTTAAATTAGAATCAAGACACATTTAGAACATAGAAAGCAATGACTTGTGTGATTCTGTATATGAGGCTACCAGAAGGAGGTATTCAAGGAAGCAGCTTGGGGGGCAGATCCTGTGCTTTGGGACCTAGCATAGATGCAAAGTAGGTCATCATACATATTGTAAAGTGGATCTGGTGACCAGGCACATATCTTTTCTCAAGTTAGGAGATATTTGGCAGAGGAAGAGGCAAATTGTTTTTATTTGACTGGTAGCTTTCTGCCTTGCCTTCTTAAAAAAACATTCAAGGCCATCCATCTCAGATGAACTGAACTGAATACCCTTATTTTTGCTATCCTTTTTAAACAACTTATGACAACTCAATTTATATTTAAGGAAGCTCTGTCAGACATGATTGATAATTGCTTAAATAATGTTGTTTGTAAGACAAAACAAGGAAACAAAAAAGGAGAGTCCTGTCAGGTCGACATAATCTTTTCTAACACCTGGTATTTGAAATGAATACAAGATATTGTGATTACCTGAACAGAGTAAAAACATTTTCTCAGCATTTTTGATTTTAGTTTTTTGAACATAATTGAAGTTTCTATGTTCATTGCACAAATTTGTGAGCCAAGGAAGTGGGTACTGGGATACACAAATGAGTAATATCAAATAGTGGGGGGAAAAAAAACATTTAAAAAAAATTTCAAAATACTGTGCTAATTTATGTGACCAGAATAGGCAGGGGATATGTAACCAGGACTTAATCCAGTAAATGCCGAGGCGATGGCAGTGAGAACTCAGACACAGCTTCTCTGACAGGAGTTTGTGGAGGTGACTGGACGTTAGCTGAGAAAATGATGCAGAGAGTCTAGACATGCAAAGGCAGAGAGAGTGCACGAGAAAGAAGTTGGGGAGAATACACAGAAAAAAGGGGGGCACAGAGTACCAGGAATCACTTATCAATTAGATAATTCACTTTTATTTGCTTTTTGCCTATAAAATAAGTTTAAAAATTCAACTAGACATGGGATTCTATTTTGTTCCTTTGATTCAAAGAATTGTTTCTAAAAATGTTATAAGAAGTTCACAATCAATACAATGCATCTAGGGCAGATGTAACTAATTTTTAAAATGTTTATACCCATACATTAGCTCACAAGAGCTGTTTTATTTTACTTTATTTTGTTGCCCTTTACCCACTAGAACTAAACAAATGAAATCCTTTCTTAAAGGTTTTTTTGTTTTAAATTGTTGTTCTTGCACAGTTTTCTGTCTTTTACTCCCATCCCAGCCCATTGCCCCAGCC